>CAUYQU010098446.1:0-86156 GCA_963574635.1 Cheracebus regulus
TTACAGATCTAGCCACCACGCCCAGCTTATTTTTCAATTTTAGTAGAGACAGGGTTTTACCATGTTGGCCAGGCTGGTCTTGAACTCCTGACCTCAGGTGATCCACCCACCTTGGCCTCCCAAAGTGCTGGGATTACAGGCGTAAGCCACCACGCCCGGCCAGAGCTACTTATTTTAAACGTTCAGATGCCAGTGTCCTCATCGCATCGGTAAGGCTGTTTTGAAGCCGAAATGAGTGAAGTCCAATTGAGCATCCAGCCCTCATATTATCAAAATAATAAGTTCTGCTTTCAGTCCTGGGGACTGCAGAGTCCTTCGGTCATCTCTCTGCTGTGGGGAACATTCCTTATCTCTTTCTAGAATCTTCCAGAAAGGAATCCTTTGACTGTTGGAGCCCCCTTTCTCCAAAACCCAAATGCAAAGGTCAGAGGAGCCACCGGCGTGTGAGTTACTGCAGCACCGTCCGCGGGTCACAGTGTGGGCAGAACCTCAGACAGGGGCACATCAGTTCTGGAGACAGCCCGTACATTGTTGTTCCCCACCCCCCAGGAAGACATGACCCCAGAAAGGGCTACAAAATGTTCACAAGAGGGAAAGAAAAGGCAGAAGCCCAAGGTGACAGTGCGTGTGGGCAGCTGGCGGGAAAAGGCCGGAGACCGCTGTGGTGCCAGCTGGATGGTGCCCAGGCCGGGAGCAGCCGCTGCCTCCCTGCTTCTGCCTGGCCACTGCGGCTGGTGGGAGGCTCACAGAGTCTAAGTCTACCCAGCTGTGCTGCTTCTCAGGCCCCCGATGGTCTCAGGGCCCTACAGGCCTGGTCAACCCTCCTGTGGGAAGAGGGGCGTCATCCTCCTTCGTAATCGTGTGGCCCAGTCTGGCCACGCAGATGTCCTTGCCAGTCCTTGGCCTGCCTCAGGGCCTTTGTGACGCCCTTCTCCCCGCCGCTCTGGCCTCTACTTTCTGCAGGCCATACCTGGTTCACTCCCTCACCCCTCCTTCTTGGTTTGGCCCATTCCAGAAGGCCACCTCCCCTTCCCGGCACTCGGAGCCCCGGCCACCTCCCTTTCCTTACCTCCCTAGGACCTCACATATATTCTAGTAATCTATCCTGAACCCTCAGGCTCCCCAGTAAAATGCCAGCTCCGTGAGTGCAGAGATTTTTACCTCCCTGCCTCCACTTTGTTTTTTGTTTTTTTGGTTGACTTATGTTTCTCCAGGATTTAGGACTGTGCATGGCACATACTAGGTGCTTAAAGACGCCTACAAAAGGACCAGTGCCCTTGAACTGTTGTCTTCAACACAAATCCGGTTCTTCTAGATTCTGTGCTAGAGATGCCTTCGGCAAACTGCAGGCATGATGGTGATGATCAGTTTGTTCCTCCCTGGAGTGGGGCTCTTGGTCTTTCCTGGGTGTTAGGAATTGCCACCCACATTGGCATCATCCGAGCGCTGCAGAACTCAGAGCTGGCTCCGGAGAGGAGGAGCTCCTTGGGAACACTGATAACCTCCTCTGGCCTGAAGCAAGCGCAAGCCACACTTATGCACACGTGCGGGTTTGCTCCAGAAAATTCAGAGGTTGTCTTTCCTCCTGTCTTTCTCCTGAAGGTCACGCACAGAGAGGGAGCCTGTGTGTGGCCCAGAGCTCTGTGGTAACACCAGGCAGCAGACAAACTCAGGATGGGCTCTGGGGGGCCTGGGCACCCTGGCAGAGGGTTGAGTAGAAGTTTTCACCCCAAAATACACCATGTACCTCCTCTCAGCAGGTTCCTTGTAGTGACTCACCGAGCCCACAGGCTGATGTGTTGTCAGCCAGGCAGGGGCGTGGAGGGGCAGAGAAAGGTCCGTGCTGGCCTGGGGGTGGTGGAGCGGGCAGCCTGAGGCGGGATCAAGTCCTGATGGAACACAGGGGGACTCAGAGGCCAGGTAGGAGGTGTGGAATTCTGGAGGCAGGCTCATGGCCACCAGGGCACCTTCCAAGGGCAAACTCTGCAAGTTAAAAATAGGTTAGGGCTGGAGACGGAATATCCAGACCCGGGAGGATTCCAAATAGGTTGGAACAAAGTCATATCCGGAGCCTGAGGCCAGGGAGGCCTAAGGAGCATCCGGGGTGCAGGAGCACGTTCTTCCCGGGCTCCAGGCTGCCCCAGCCCTCCTGAGTCCATCACCCTCACTGCCTTTACCCATTAACCCCTTCCTGACTGGGGCTGGTGGGTGAGGAGGACATCAGAGACCCCAGGACAACCCCACTCCCACGGTTAGTGCCCGCTGTACTGTAGGGCCCCCAAATTCATGGGCAGCCTTGACTCTGAGCCTCCCAGAACCCCAAAGGCCTCACTGCGAGTTTCCTGCTCTCACCAGATATACAGCCCACCCCGCTGGAAAGGTTCCCACCCACCAGTTCCCCTACCAGCCCTACAGTCCTCAGACTAACCAGGTCACATCGCTGCCAGCCTACGGAATAACTCAACTAAGCCACTCACACGCTCCCCTGGCACAAGGGTCATCCCACCCTCTTGTCAAGGACCACAAAGCCTGCCTCCCACAGCCCCGGCCAGTGCCACCTGCGCCAGAGTGTGGGCGCATGTCCCCGCTTGGCCTCTGGTGCCCGCCCCCTCCCTGGGCTGAGTACATATGACTCATAAGCACTGTCTGTCTCAGCTGTCCACGGCTGGGTGTTGTGTATTTGGCCACCCCTGTGACCCTAGGGTGGGCATCCCTCCCTCCCAAACAGGGCGAAGAGGAGATTCTCTGAACAATTTCGTAGGCAAAATCCACAAAGGGAAATAGAAGTTTGCTGACAGCGAGACTGCCCCCCGACCAGCCGTCTCCAAGGTGGGTCCCCAGCACTGGGGTGAGGAGCTGGAGCTCCCTCCTTTCCCACAGCCCCACTGTGAACCAGGACCTGCCCCAGCCCACAGCCAGGCTCTGCTCGCCCTCGTCTCAGCTGCTCCTGCCCACTTGACGATGAGGCCTTAGGGTCAGGGACTGGGTTCTGCGCACATCTCTGTCCTGAATCCAAGCACAGGGCCTGGCCGTGGACTGTTTATTGAATGAATTAGCAAAATGATGAGTGGGGAAGGGAAAGAACTGTTTGAGCCCAATCCAAATGTCCAGTCAATTATACCTCCCACTCTAGTCCCCAGGGACGGATCGAAGCCCCTGAAAAAAATCACTCACAACAGGAAAGGCCAGGAGGGGCTTGTGTAGGTTTTCTTCTAATTTGCTATTGGGTTTTAAAAGCATACACACAAATAGAAATAACTGAACACACTGCGTGTCCACAGCCTGGGCCGAGGGGGAGGTCTGGCTGGTTGTGAGGCTTCCAATGGTCCTTAAGCACTGTCAGCGGCTCCTGAGAGGAAATGAGAAGGTGAAATTCGGAGGGAAGGACTCTGTGCGTCCACCCCCAGCCTCAGGCCAGAGGAACCACAGCTGAGGCCAGTGTCAGAAGCAAATTTCGGAACAGGTCCGGCTTTCTGCTAACCCAGCAGTTTGCATTTTCCCTGGTAACAATAAACAGCATGTGGAAGGAAAGTGGAGGAAAAATCGCGGAGCATTCATTTTTCTCCTGTTAGACAAAGACGCAGGGTGGTTCATGACTGAAATGGCCTGGGAATTACAGATGCAGTTCTTGCTTAGTGGCAGATGACGCACCATTGGCAACTTTCACTCTTTTGGATGACAGAAATGAAACGATGCATATTCTTGAGTACACTCAAAAGAAAACTGACCAGTAAATCCACTCCCAGGCTGCTGTGGTTTGGCCATGTCCCCACCCAAATCTCTTTTTGAATTGTAGCTCCCATAATTCCCCTGTGTGGTGGGCGGGGCCTCATGGGAGATAGTAAAATCATGGGGGTGGGCTCCCCCATGCTGTTCTTGTGGTAGTACGTCTCACAAAATCCGAAGGTTTTATACGGGATTTTGCCTTTTGCTTGGTTCTCTTTCTCTCTTGTCTGCCGCCGTGTGAGCTGTGCCTTTTGCCTTCCACCATGATTGTGAGGCCTCCTCAGCCACGTGGAACCGTGCGTCCATTAAACCTCATTTTCTTTATAAATTACCCAGTCTCAGGTATGTCTTTATCAGCAGCGTGAAACTGGATGCATCCACAGGTGTACATCCAAGGGAAGTGAAGACGCATGTCCCCATGGAAACCTGTCTGCGACTGTTCATAGCAGCCTGACTCAGAGCCACCGAGAGGTGAGACCAGCCCAACTACCCATCGACAAACGAGTGGATAAACAAAATGTGCCGTGTCAGAATGGACTGTTCTTCGGTAATGGAAAGCAAAGAAAGGCTGACACGGAGTCCAAGGAGGGGGAGACTTGAGGACACATCACGCTCAGGAAAAGATCCAGAAACCAGACATGGACGGAAGCAAAAACGCACGACACTTTTTATATAAAAATGTATGGTTCCATTTATGCGCATTATATAAAGTGCACATAGTAGGCAACTCTATAGAGAGAGAAACAGATTGGTGGATGCCTGAGGCTGGGGGCAGAGGGTGGGCACAAGGGTTGGGAAGTGAAGGGTGAAGTGTGCAGGGCTTCTTTGTGGGCACGAATGTTCAACATTGATTGTGGAGATGGTGACGTCGTCTGTGAATGTGTGGAAAGCCATTGACTTGTGCACTTTAAATGGATGAATTATATGGTGTGGCAATTGTATCTCAATAAAGATGTTTAAAATAAAATAACTAAAATCCAGCCTCCCAGAGCCTGTGTCTCACCCCACACTTTCTCTGAAGCCCAGGAGAAGGCACTGCCCCTGTGTCCAGCCTGAATGGCCCACGCACTGTCCCTCACCACTTCTTTTCTACAAACAGAATTGATTTGGCCCAGGGCGGTCGTGGACCCAGGTACAAAAACTAGCTTGTCCAGATTATCCTGTGACCTGCAGCGGCCAGGTGACACGTCCAACTGCAGAAGGCAGAGGCTGGCACACAGGTAGGCCCCTCTCAGGTCATCTAAGAGTCAACTGTGGGGAATGAGTCGGCCCATCTGCTTTTCTTCTGCACAAAACGTGGACACAGTGCCAAGCTTTCCCCATTGCCCCATGGACAGAGTGTTAACCTCCCACTATTGCCCTGTGGACACAGCGTCAACCTTCGCCCCACTTCCTCATGGACATTGGGACAACTTTCTTCACTGTCCTGTGGACACAGCACCAGCCTTTCCCATTACCCCACGGACGCAGTGTCAACTTTCCCCACTGCCCCGAGGACACAGTGCCAACCTCCTCCCACTGCCCCTTAGACACAGTGCCAACATTTCCTTCACTGGCCATGACTGAAATAACCCACAGGATAACCCATGCATCTTTGCTCTTGAAGGTGGGCTTGTTATACTGAGATCTGGGGTTCTGGAAAGCTGGAGACCAGGAGCACTGACACTCTGCTGCAGGCCTCCCCATGACCTCCCACAGAGTTCTTGTGGGAGAAAGCAGCACTTCATGGACAGTGGCAAAGGACAGCCAGATGACGTGGATTGGCCTTGTGGAGCTCCGTCTTCCTCCTTCCTCTCCCATCACACCCAGACCCACTCTATGGGTGGGAGCAGCAGAGAACGGGGCTGCCTGACCACCCACAGCAGGGCTGCAGGGGAGAAGGGAGTGGCGTGGCCAGGTGTCCTCCCTCTGCTGGCTGGCGGCAGTAAGCAGGGCTGGAGGAAGGGAGAGGCCGGTGGCTGCCTTTCCTGGTCTGCTGACTGCTTGCCAGCATGTTCCCATGGCTGTTCCCTGGCTGGGGTGTGGGTCATCCATGATCACCCCTAGCCCAGGAGGCCCCGGGGATTCCGACCAGAGAGGCCATGGCAGAGGCCGTAGCTGGCTGACACTGTTGCATCCTGCCTTGAACCTGTGTCTGCCTCTGGGAAAGGGGAAGCAGCCACTGGAGAGGTCATAGCTCACAGCCCTGTGGAGATGGCATTCCCCGAGCAAGGATCTGTGTGGCTCTGGAGCCAAGTGTCAATGGCTCAAATCAAAGTGACAAACACTCTTTCTGTGATCAGGAGTTAACATTAGGGTCCCTGCAGCCTGTCCTCTATTAATTAATCAATTAACTTAGTTTTTTTTGAGAAGGAGTCTCACTCTGCCATCCAGGCTGGAGTGCAGTGGTCTGATCTCAGCTCACTGCAACCTCCACCTCCTGGGTTCAAGTGATTCTCCTGCCTCAGCCTCCTGGGTGGCTGGGATTATAGGCATGTGCTGCCACGCCCGGCTAATTTTTGTATTTTTAGTGGAGACAGCGTTCTACCATGTTGGCCAGGCTGGCCTCAAACCCCTGACCTCAGGTGATCCACCTGCCTCCGCCTCCTGAAATGCTGGGATGACAGGGGAGAGCCACCGTGCCTGGCCCTGTCCTCTATTTTAATTTCTGCAACTTTTTGATTCTCAGTGTTCCTGAGCAATGCCCGGGACTTGGTCAGGAGGAGAGGGACTGTCTTTGGGAGTTAGTGCTTCCCATGGATTTGCAGGCATCCCTGCCTGGCAGGAGTCACTTCCTCGGTATATTACGTCCTATTCCGTAGGACCTCAGAATGAGATCATCAGGGTGGGCTTTAATCCAATTTGACTGGTGTCCTTACCAGAAGAGCAGATTAGGACACAGATGCACACAGAGGGATGACCCCGTGAAGACACAGGGAGGAGACAGCATCTACAAGCCAAGGAGCGAGGATTCGGAGGGCCAGCCCTGCCGCCTGACACCTCATCTCGAGCTTCAGCCTTCCAGGGCTGTGGGGCGTGAGGACGGTGTGGGCTAAGCCCAGGCTGTGTGGCCTGCTCCTGTGTTGGAGCCTGCACTGCACAGAGGGTGTCGGAGGCCCCGCAGCGGGTCACATGTTCTTACAGTGACTGTGTCGCCAGCCCCATCTGGGAGCAGTCCTCCTCTTGACCCTTCACGACTTGGTCACCTGAGCAGGAAACAAAGCACCTGGCTTTAAGTAAACAGCTACACTCGTCTTCTGTGGCTGCCATCATAAAGTACCACAAACCAGGTGGCATAAACAGCAGCCTTTGATGTTCTCCCCATCTGAGGCCAGAAGTCTGAACTCCAGGTGTGGACAAGGCCATGCCTTCTCTGAAGGTGGCAGGGGAGGGTGCTTCCCGCCTCCTCCTGTTTCTGGAGGCTCCGGCCGTCCTTCGCGGGCTCACGTCCTCATCTCTCCCATCTCTGCCCCATCCTCACATCAGGCTGCTGGTGTCCCTCTTCCTCTTTTTATAAGGACAGCAGTCACATTGGATTAGAGCCCTCGCTCACTCAGGATGAGCTCATCTTCACCTGAGTACATTTGCAAAGATCCTATTTCTAAATCGAGTCACAGGCCCAGGTACTGGGGCTTAGGACTTGAACGTGCTGTCTGTGGGCCACAGTCCAATCCCTAACAACTGCCAGGTGGCCTCGCCGGCACTCGGGAGCAAGGACTCGTCCTGTGCATCAAGGAGTGCTGGACAGAGTCCGGTCGCACCCTTGCTGTCTGCAGCGGAAGTGGAAGATCCATCCATTGTCCGCCACTGGCCCTGGGGGCACGGAGCCTTTGCTGTGTGTGCACCTCCCATCAAGCTAACGGGAGTCGTCGGCAGCGGGAGGAGGGTCCACTCTCCTCCCTACTAAGGAGATGAGAATGATGTATAATAAACACAGGAATTATGGATATGTAAATGATGCTCCCGAAGTTTTAGAAAAGAGATTCCTCCCCCTTACAGGTAGAGCTGCCCCGATCTCGCTCATGCACTCACTGGTTTGGGAAGACTCTGGTTATAGACTCGAAGCAAATGGACAGATATTCCCAATTAGTGAGGTGCAGACATGTGCATTTCATAGCAACAGGCCCCCAGGCTTTGCTCTGCACCCCGGCTCTGGAATCCCATCACCCCACTGAGTCCAGCTACAGAGTCAACCAGGGGACAATGTTCCCACAGAGGGGGACGGGCGCCGTGGTCGCGGCCTTGGTGTGAAGAGCCAGAAGGCCTGGCACCCCTCTGCCACAGGTCTCCGAGCGAAAACAAGCCTCACAAAGATTGCGTCTTGCTCGGACTTTGCCTGAGCGCGGTCCTCACCTACAGCGTTCTTCACACCCACCGTGTACTGCACAGTTTGTCAATGGAAGGCACCAACTGCATGAGGGCCCTGCACTTCGTGAAACCGAGATGCACAGGTGAGTGTCGCCGGTGGGCGGGGGCCTGAACCAGCCCTGCTGCTGTCTTCATTCCCAACTCCTTAGTCTCAGGTTGGGTGAGCTGCAGGTGGGCGCGTGGAACAGAAGCCGCTTGCTGCGTGTTTAATTGACCACGGGGGCAGCGGTTCATAATTCAAATGTTGCTACCCTAAATTACACACACACTTTGAGATGAGTAAAGATGGGAGACTTGGGTCCTTTAAAGAAAAGCCATAACGTCCCCATTTCTCTCCTATGTTATTGAGTTCTGCTCTCTTGAGCAACTTTTCAGCTCCCTGAGAAGAGCTTGTTTTGAGCAAAAAGGGACAATAAAAATGAAAGAAGAAAATTAAATATGAAAATTTAATTAAATCCCTCTTTGATCATTCTCCCTGGAACCGACCAGAGGGGCTGCTGCCATTCAGCCACAAATAAGATAACCTTGCCGGCTAATTAGGATAAGGAATCTCCCTACCCTGTAAATGTTTGAATGAGCCATTTTGATGGGAGCAATATTTTATTCTTCAATTGTTTGCCATTTTTCTTTGGAGAAGTCTCATAGGTATATAAAGTATTCTTTGTACTTCCTTTAAGGTCTTCCGGCTTTTGTACAGAGGTCCGCGGCCGTCTGTGGCATGGAGAACCCCAGTGGCTGCACTGCCAGCTTTGAGCCTTATTTTCCAGGGCTGTGGGAAATCTTTCCTTTTAAAACCGGCCCCATCCGTCCCACTTCAGGGAGCTGCACTGCTGAAGTGGGATGCCACAAATGAACAACAAGAAACAATCGTCACCAAGGGTCTGGAAGCCACGCCATCTGGTTAGGGACATTAACACAGCCCCTGCGCTGATATGTCAAACAGGACTGAGTCACCTTCTCAATAGATGGAGCTCAGTCCAGTGTGAAGTGTGCATGCACACACATACACATGCAGGCACACACATGTGCACACAGACATGTGCACACACAGACACATAGATACACACACAGACACATTCACATCCAAACCAGAGACACATGCACACAGCTATACATGCAGGCACACACATGTGCACACAGACATGCACACACACAGACACATAGATACGCACACAGACACATCCACATCCAAACATACACACTCACAGAGACACATGCACACAGATACACACACTGCAGGCACACACATGTGCACACAAACATGCACACAGACACATAGAGACACACATCCACACACACAGACACATCCACACATGCACACTCACAGACACATCCACACACATACACATGCACACACAGAGAAACATATATGTACACATGGAAACACATCCACATCCACACATGCACACACAGAGATACACAGTACACACAGACACATGTGAATGCACATGCACACATGTTCACACACAGAAAGATGCACGTGTACACATGTATGCACACATGGTGGGATTCAGTGCCCAGACAGCATTTTCAGGAAAGTGCTACAAACCTTCGTGGTTTGTGTGCTGTGATGAATGTAGAGGTTGGATGTGAGCCCTACATTTTAGGAAATGTGCTCCCTTAACCAACTTTGGGAGTTAAAAAGGTCCCCAAAGGGTAGATGAGAGGAGAGCAAGGCCGCTTGGTAGGGTCGAATCCAGGAAGACACCCCTGGCTCAGGCAACAGCAGTGTGCAATTTGCAATGGTGTCATCTATGGTGTGATCAAAGTCTTCTAAACGGTTTAGGAGAAAGTATTTTGCTAAGCAAATCATGTTGCAAAAGATTTCAGGGGCATTGTTTAAATTATTAAACGAATCTGTTGTTTCCTAGCATTTTGGGAGCATTGTTTGCATGTGATTAATGTAATATTACAAATAATTTTAAAACATGGCTGCAGGGGTCTGTGTCTCTGAATAATTTTATTGGACAACTTTTGTTTCATTAGTTTAAAAATTGTATAGCTAGAGTTTTTAAAATTTCTTGAAAGCCTCTCTTTTGTCAAATTCAGATGGACCGTCTTTCTTTATGAAGTGGCTGGAAGAAAAGTATTCCAGTTATTTATAAGCCAAACCACCACCAAAATTAGTGGCTTAACACAACAGCAATTTTACATTCCTCCTGATTCTCTGGGCTGACTGAGCTGTTTGGTGGCTGGTTATGCCTGGGTCCACTCATGAGTGTGGGCTCAGCTGCGTGGGGGGCTCAGCTGGGACAACCCCATGTGGCTTTTCATCCTTCTTCCTGGCATGGGCGTCTCAGGAAGCATTTCAAGAAGGCAGAGGTAGAAGCTGCAAAGCGTCTTAAGGCCAAGGCTCCTGCGATGGTTAATTTTATGTGTTAACTTGACTGGGCCACAGGGTGCCCCCCAGAGTGGGTGGGCGGGCACCATCCAATGGGTTGAGAAACCAAATGACCCAAGGGCAGAGGAGGGAAAAATTCGGTCTCTCTCTGTCCAACTGCTTGAGTCGGGACATTCATCTTCTCCTACCCTTTGACTGGGATGTAGACATTGTCTCCCTGGTATCAGCCCTTTGGGCTCAGACTGGATCTGCACCTCTGGCTTTCCTGAGTCTCCAGCCTACAGGGAGTGGATTCTGCGACTTGTCAGCTTCCATAATTGCATGTGCTAATTTTTCAGAACAGCTCGCTGTCTCTGCACACATACACTCTATTGGTGGTTTTGTTTCTCTGGAGAGCTCTGACTAATACAGCTCTGAAACTCACACGTCAGTTCTACAGCATTCTTTTATTACTTGTTTTAGACAGAGTCTTGCTCTGTTGCCCAGGCTGGAGTGCAATGGCACGATGTCTGCTCATGCAAACTCCACCTTCCGGGTTCGAGCAATTCTCTTGCCTCAGCCACTCAAGTAGCTGGGATTATAGGTGCATGCCCCAACACTTGGCTAATTTTTTTAAAAAAATTTTGTAGAGACAAGATTTCACTATGCTGACCAGGCTAGTCTCTAGTCTCAAACTCTTGACTTCAAGTGATCCACCCACCTCGGCCTCCCAAAGTGCTGGCATTACAGGCGTGAGCCACCACGCCTGGCCCATTTCTACAACCTTCTATTTGTTAAGCAAGTCCCAGCCCCCAGATTCAAGGGGAGAAGAAATAGACGCCAAGTCTTAATCAGAGGACATACAAATAATTTGTGGCCCTATTTAATTTGCTACAAAATATTAGTAAAGATCATCGGTTCCTCAGTGATAAGAAAACTATGTGATCCTTTCCTTTCTCTGGAAGATAGAGAAGATCTTTTTAAAAACTCGTCTCAGCACCTCTTTGAGAGCAACACGGAAGAGTTTGGATACATTTCCTGAATGAGCCGAATGTGAATTTTCAAAACGAAACTTTAAAGTTTTAAAACAGAACTTGGATGATCTAAAAAATCAGTCATTTTTGTATGAAATGAGCCTCCATGTCAGTTCTTGTCCCCAAATTCCTTCCCAAATGCTATCAGAGAACTCCAAGGGTGAGAGAAGCTGAGCTTCTGTGTCTCTTGGACATACACTTGGGTCTCTGTTCCTGAAATTCCCTCCTGGACTCATGACCACAGAGAAACTTGGCTAAGACTGTGAGTGGGCTAAGACACTGTATTCATTTGCTCAGGTTGTCATAGCAAACTACCATAGACTGGGTAGTTGAAACAGAAATTTATGTTGTCACTGTCCTGGAGGCTGGAAGTCTGGGATCAAGGCGTCACTGGGCTGGTTTCTCCTCGGCCTGTGTGGGCATCTTCTCCCTGTGTATTCTCATGTTCATGCTTCTGTGTGTGTGTTTGTGTCCTAATCTCTTCCTATGAGGACACCAGTCCTATTGGGTCACAGCCCAGCCTAACAACCTCACTGTAACTTAATCATCTTTAGAAAGACCTTACTGCAAAGTCAGCCACATTCTGAGATGCCGAGGACTAGGACTTCCACGCATGAATTTGGAAGAGAGGGTGGCATAATTCAGTCCATAACAGACATAGTCTCCTTTCCTGGGAAAAGTAAATTAGTAAACACTGCATCCTTCTCTCCTTAGAATAGAAAAGACTTACAGGGTGGGATGGAGCCTGCAGCGTGGGGTGGGAGGGTGTTATTTTAGGGAAGCAGGCACAGGGGGATTCACAACGCTCCCAGGGATGACAAAGTGAAGGCTGCAAAAGTTAGGCTTCTGGTTGACAAGGAGCAGACCTCTACCTCCAGTCTCTGGCTTGTGTAAGGTTGTTTTGTTTTGTTTTTAAAAACTTTATTTTGAATGGCTTCATCAAAGGGATGACATTGAAATAAATGCATTCAACTTTGAACAAAACTTAAAAGAACTTTGTTAAATGTCAAAGCAAAACAGAGGAGAACCAGAGCTAACAAATAGAAGATTGTTTTCTCTGTCTTCCTCCTGAATCTGGTGCTCACTGTCTTCGCTCACAGACTTTCATCCTCCGATATCAAAGACGCCACAGGACAGCAACACCCTTTATAAACATTAATTAATTCTCACAACCCTCCTGTGAAGTGTGGGGATCACTCATTTTTCTCTTTTAAAGAGAAGTCCTGAAGCCAAGAGGCTAAATGACTCACCTGAACGGAAGTCAACGGAGAGCATTAGGAAATTGAGTTTGGTTTGAAATTGGATATGGAAAATTTATTACATGTTCCAAGAAGAAAGAGGAGAGACACAAATCCTAGTCAAAGGAAACCATTCATTGAAGCCATCAGGTGGAACAAATAGCCCGCATGAGGCTTGGGAGTCCGATGAATTTGGGGTCTGAATCATCGTTGGGATTTGAAAACACAATCTAGTTAGCAAGGCTCCTATGGTCTACCTTCCAGGGTCATCTGGCTAGACCAGATGCCACCAAATGGTACTCAGAATTTAAAAACTCGATCCAAGGTGAGGATGCTGTCAGGGACATTACAAACAGTAGTGATGAAGGCTGTTTTGAGGGTTCATTTTAGGGTGAACTCAGACCCCAGGTGCTTCACGGAGTGACAGGAGATTCGACAAGAGCAGAGCTGTGGTTCCCCTGGGCCTAGAGTGTCTCACTGCAGCCAGAGAGAAGCTGCTCTCTGCTCCACAGCACTGTCTACCTCCACCCGAGGACCAGGTGTTAGCAGGCAGCTGTGGCCAAGTCCTCTCCCAGGCCAGAGCTCTTCTGAGAGTGACCTGGGTTCTCTGTCAGGACACAGACAAGAAGGTAAAAGTCTAACTCAGTGGCTTAAGCAAAAGCATCACTGTGCTGGCCCACGCATCTGAAAAGCTCAGGCAGTGGTGACTCTGAGGCTTGTTGATGTTCTCAGAACAAAGACCCTGCTCAGCTCTGCTGCCCTCTCTTCTCTGACAACCCTTTCCCTCACAGAGACACACTGTCTGCCAGTTCCGTGGAACTTGCTGTCTTCTGTAGAGGCATTTTAGTACACGGGTCAAGAGCAGAGACACCAGTCCCAAGCCACTGCTGAAAAACTGTGTGACCCTGGACAAGGGATTTACTCTGTCTGTGCCTCCATTTCCTCATCAGGATAAAAGGAGTATGAGAGAATCTTGCTCAAAACATTGTTGGGAGGATTACATGAGCTAGTGTCTATTAAGTACCTGGGATGGTAAGAAGCAGTACTCTACAAAGTGCACAATTTTGGTCAGCTGTTAGTGTCATCATGATGCTGCTGGCTCAACTAGGAATCCATTCATGACAAGACATGACAGGCATCTACTGTGAAGCTCAAACATCATTTTTACATAGAACTTTCAGCTGAGGGGGGCTAAACATATGGGTGCTGGGGTAGGCAGTCTGCCATCAAAGTGGCCCACGTTTGCCATTTCCCCCTTCTGTGGCCTCAGTTTCTCCATCTGCTAAGTGAAAATAATGGTACTTACCTTATAAGGAGATTGAAAAGACTTAGTGATTTTCTGCATGTGAAAAGTTTAGAACCGCATCTCCTTTATGGTAAAAACCCATCAGTAGTATTAACGACAATATAAAGCTTTCATATATATATACGAATTTGTGTGTGTGGCTGGAAGAAATGGGTTATACTTCCCTTGATAGTGCCAGGAAGCATTTGTTTGTGCATTCATTGCTATGGGTTTACTCTGAGTAAATTTACTCTTGTGCTGAATGCTGAGCCCCTGAGGGAGGAAGTAAAAGACTCTCCCTGTTCTTCAAAATAATAATAGTTGACAAAGACTAAACACTTACTGCATGTCAGACACCATTCTAAGTCCTTTGTCAATGACTTTTTACCTCTCATATTGTGATTTTTATTCCATTTGACTCTTTTGTACAGTTTCCATCTCTCTGAAGAAATTCCCTATCTGTTCATGCATGTTGTCTACCTTTTCATTATATTTTTAAATATGTTAACTATAGTTATTTTAAAGGCCCTGACAGTCCAAAAAGTCTGATCATCCTTGGGTCTGGTTCTGTTGATTCTTCTGTCTCTTGAAAGTGGGTTGTTTTGTTCTTACTTATGTGTGTGTCTCATCATTTTTAAATTAATTGTCACCCGATATGCACACAAGATAGAGGCTGAAGTAAACTATTTATACTGAGAAATAGATTTTTTTTTTTTGTCAGGCATTACTGTCAGGGATTAAGGAAGTTTATTCAGGAGTTGAGTGAGAACATTGCTCCCAGTCTAAAAACTAGGAAAAGTCAGATAATTTAACAAAATCACACACTTTAGTGAGCCCATCAGAGAGCTGAGGCAGTAAGACAGCCAGGTGAGCTGAATCCCAAAGGGTGGGGAGTTTGTTGCAATGGTTACCTTCAATGCATCAGAGACTTTAAACCCCTCCATCCATGGGCTCTGCCTTCAGCTCCCTGCCCACCTGTGTTATGGAAGGGATATCCCTTTCAAAGTGCTGCTTCCTCCCCCACTGGTAGATTGCCATTGCTTGTTACTCAAACAAAATGGTAATGTGGGTATGGGATGCTCTTTCTTCCCCTGCTTCAGCCTCAGCCTTAGACATGCACTCTGAGCCTGGCCCTGGGGTTCAGGTAGGTTTCTCAGACCCTGCTCCTCCTCTCACCATAGTGTATACTCTGTCTTATATATGTGGGGGAACTGGGTGGGCGTCTCCCATCCTTCCCCTGGGGATAGCAGAGCTCTGATATCTGTTCAGGATCCTGGGTCTAGCGCAATGCCTTTTCTGCCTCTTTCTCATGGACAGATGGCTTTAGCTTCTCTCCTCCTCTCTGTGGGGGTCCTACCTTTGCCTGGGGTTGGGCTGGAAGTTCCCCTTCTCCTCCCACAGAGCCGAGGGGTTTTGCAGTGGGAGTGAAGTGGATGCCTGGGTACCACCATGGGGAGGTCCTCTCCTGGTCTCTTGCTCTGCCTCGGTGTCTCTTGAGACCCTCCCCACAGTAAGGGCCCTGGAGAGGAGCTTGTGAGGAGAGACATCCCTAGTGCCTGGGCCCCCACAAAGTCTACTCTGTCATGCTAGCCCACACCCCATCTTTAAGAATGTATTAAAATTTTAGCTATTTTCTTTTCACTTTTATGATGGGCAGCTTGTCCTCCTGTACTTTGCCAAGATAAAGTAGCTCATGGGTCCCATCTGTCTTTGGAGGAACTCTTCATTCTTTGGAATTCAGCTCACCTGGCTGTCTTGCTGCCTCAGCTCTCTGATGGGCTCACTAAAGCATGTGATTTTGTTAAATTATCTGACTTTTCCTAGTCAGGAAGCACTGGGAGCAATGTTCTCCCAAAACTTTTTCTTCTTTAATGAAAAGCAGAGCTTTTCACAGATGAATACTTCAACCTGTTAACAAATCTATGAGGTGGCTATTCTTAGTATTTGTTTTGCAGATGGGGAAACTGAGGCACAGACAGTTATAATCACTTGCCCCAAATAATCAGGCTTTTGTGAGGTGAAGCCCAGGCAGAGTGGCTCCTGGGGGGCAAACCTGGCTAACCACTATACCATGCTATCTCTGTGGAGGCCTGAAAACCAACAGGGAAGAGTTAACCAGCTAAAACTGTTAAACCAGATTAAACTGGTACAGAGGTTATAGACAAGGGACTAAAGCAGCCCAGGGAAGCAGCACTAAGCTCCTCTAAACACATGCTCCTATGTTTCTGTGAGTTTGAGCCAAGCAGACAGGTGAAGAGACCATTAACACTTCTTAGTATCTGTGTGACATCAGTCATGTCTTTAATCTTTTTAAGTTCTTGCCACCTCAGCTACAGAATGGAGACATTAGTATCTTTAAAAAAAGATATTTGGTTGCAATCAATTCTTTAGTGTTATTTCTGAGATTTTGGTGCACCTGTGAACCAAGTAGTGTACACTATATCTAATATGTAGTCATTAGCTCTCACCCCCCTCCCACCCTTCCCTTCCAACCAAGTCCCCAAAGTCCATTCTCTCATTCTTATGCCTTTGCATCCTCATGGCTTAGCTCCTACTTAAAACTGAGAACGTATAGTATTTGGTTTTTCATTCCTGAATTACTTTGCTTACAATAATGGCCTTCAGCTCCATGCAAGTTGAAAAGTCACTATTTCATTCTCCTTCATGGCTGAGCAGTAGTCCATGGTGTAAATATGCCACATTTTCTTTATGCACTTGTTGGATGATGGGCATTTAGGCTGGTTCCATATTTTTGCAATTGCAAATTGTGCCACTATCAATATGTGTGTGCAAGTGTATTTTTCATATGATGACTTTTTTCATTTGGGTAGATACCCAGTAGCGAGACCGCTGGATTGAGTGGTAATCCTACTTTTAGTTCTTTAAGAAGTCTCCATACTGATGGAAATCAGTGGTTGTACTAATTTACACCCCCACCAGCAGTGTAAATATGTTTCCTTTTCACCACATCCACACCAACATCTATTGTTTTTGATTTTTAAATTATGGCCATTTTTGCAGGAGTAAGGTGGTATCTCATTGTAATTTTGATTTGGATTTCCCTGATAATTAGTGATGTTGAGCATTTTTTCATGTTGGCTGTTTGTATATCATCTTTTAAGAATCCTACTTTTTTATGGGATTGTTTTTTCTTGTTAACATTAATATATTTACACTTGAGTTGATTAACTTCTCAGACAAATCTGGCGACAAAAAGACACACTGGCATAGGCAAGTGTGACTGTGCTTGTTGTAACTGTTATTTGTATTTGTGTGTGTGTGTGTGTATGTGTGTGTATAATGTCATCCAGACCCAAAGATACACATAAACAGACTTAAATTCTCTCCAGATGTGCCAGAACTGCTCTGGTGAATGGCTGGCATCATTGCTTTGTGAATGGCTCCTGATGGGTGTGGTGAATTGTTCATCAGATAGTTATTTCTTGAGCACACACCAGGCACCCTGAACTGTCAGAGGCATTGGGGATGTGGCCATGAAAAAGACAGAGATGCCCTTCCCTACAAAGCACACATTCCAGCAGGGGAAACAGGGAAAAGATAAACACAGCTAAGGTGGCCTGGAAATTGATAAAAGTTCCCAAGCAAATAGAAAATGTAAAGTGCTGGAGGGTTACTGGGGTCAGGGTCAGGGCGAGCAGCACCTCTTACCAGAGAGACATCAAGAAAAGCATCTAAGGAGGATTCTGAGCTGAACTTCACATGGTGGAAGGCAATCCCTTGGCTCTCCCACTTGCCAGCCACGTGGACCTTGCTGTTTCTCAAATGCTCCAAGTTCATTCCTACCACATGGCCTTGGCACTGGCCATCCCCTCTGCCTGGATTTCTGGATCCTCACCCCACAGCATGGCTGCCATCTTTGTGTCATGCAGGACTTAGTGTCATCTCTTAGCGAAGCCTTCCCTGACTTCCTCACCAAATAGCCTTTCCCCACACCCTGGGCTTCCCACATCAGCTTTGCTGTTTTGTTTTCTTCACAGCAGTCTTCACTATCTGCATCTATCTTGCTTGTGAATGGATTTACTTGTTTATTGGCTATCTGGCCCCCTAGGATTTAATCCACATGGGAGGACGAGCTCATCTCTCCTTTTATCACTGAACTCCCAGTGTAGAGCTTGTGTGGCATGCTGAGGATGCCCAATGGGTCTCAGTTAGACAAATAACCTGACATGCTGTGTGGGTAGCATTGCCAGTGGATGTGGCTAATGGAGGCTGATTTGGCTCAGATGGCTTAGGTTGGTGGATGGGTGGGCTGGGGGACACTAATTGGATGAATCCAGAACGTCAGGCCACAATCACCTTCTCCCTTACCTAGGGACACAGCCAGCTCAGTATGATCGGGAAGAGACAGTGCTCTGAGAAGCTTGCCATTTAAAATGACAGCAACACCAAAATAACAAAGACAAGCAGAGAGCCAGACCCCAGAGGGCCAGAGCACATCCCACCAGCCAGTCAGGAGCAAGCGTGCCCTGGTTCCCCGGTGAGACACTGAGCCATGCTTCCAGGAACAAGGGCCACCTGCTGAGACAGATGAGAACATGAGATTATCTTTGCCTGGGCTGAAAATGACAGCCAGGAACTCAGTCATAGCTTGGTGTTCCCTTGGACAAGACTTCTCTAGTATAAAGTTTGTCAGAGGCTCCCAGAGGTGGTACCATGTGACTAAGAAGTCAGGGTCCCTTGAGTCCTAAAGACCCAGAAGAAAATGGCTCATACTTGCTGAGGGCTCACATTTGCTGAAGTCAGCCAATGGAAGCTGACTTCTCAGTCATGAGCCCTGCTGGGAGTCAACAGAAGTGGGGCTGTGCTGGCTGAGCAGCCGCCATAGTCAGGAGTGTGTTTCTGTTCCAGGTTTATGCCATGAGACCCATTCATGAGATGCTCAGTCCTAGATATGGATACGTCACATGCCTATAGCATGACCCAGCTCAGTAAAGGAGCAACTTGGAGATTTGCATACTTGATGCTAACGAGAGCTGCAGAGAACCCACCTTTGAAACACTCACCAGCACAAGGAACTAAACACACCCATCAGAGGTTTCATCTTCTTCCAATTACGTATCACAATGAAATGTCAGAAGAAAGAAAAGGAAGCAGATTTCTGATAGTATTACTCTGAACTTTTCTTAGTTATACTCCCTTGAAGGATGACATTTACTGGGGGAAAAAGAATGGAAGAAGGGGGTGACCCGGGGTGTGCTGTTCATCATCTTTATCTTCGGGAATTTGGCTTTAATTCTTTAATCCCCCTGCAGCTTGGGGTCTGGGCTCCGGTTCTGGAGAACTTCTGCTGCACAAGGAAGCACTGTGACACATAGCGGCTCACAACAGCCGTGTGATTTTGCTCATGATTTTGTTGGTCAGACACTCAAGCAGGGCTTGGTTAGGGGAGCTGTCCCTGGTGGGTGGGGCCAGCTGGGGGGCACCTCAGTTCCACGCCCAAGTCCTGGTGTCCCCAGGCCTTGCTCTCTCCCCACGACTGCAGCCTCCAGGGTCTCTGGGGATCCTCATGATGTGACACTGCCTGGGTCGGGAGCGCCATTGCATGACGTCTGGCTTCCCGCTGAGCCGGACTCCAAGGGTGGGTCTAACGGAAGGCCCAGGCAGCAGCCTCTAATGATCCTTCCTGGGAGCCCCGGACCTCACTCTGCTGTCAGGCGGTCGCCAGGGCCCACGCCCAAGGCGAGGGACGTGGGTTCCACTGCTCAGTGGGATGCAGCACAGAATCAGAAGCGTGAGGCTTCCCTTCACCTGCAGAGGGACAGAGCCTGGAGAGGCCAGTCCCGTGGTTTCCTAGAGATCATGGGGGAAGTGGCCCACCCTGGTGGAGGGACAGGGGTGGGGGGGTGGGGCGGACCCTTGCAGGCCACCTCTCAGTCACGTGCCACCTCCAGAAACCAGTGGGGGCTGACTTCTCAGTCATGAGCCACCTGGGAGTGAATAGGAGCTGACTTCTCAGTCATGGCCACCTCTGGAAACCAGTGGGAGGTTACTTTTCAGTCACGTGCCACCTGACAACCAATGAGAGCGGTCTTCTCAGTCACATGCCACCTGGGAACCAATAGGAGCTGTCTTCTCAGTCACATGCCAAGTCTGGGACCCATCTGGAGATGACTTTTCAGTCACGTGCCACCTCTGGGAGCCAATGGGAGCTGACTTCTCAGTCGCTTGCCACCTGGGAGCCAATGGGAGCTATCTTCTCAATCGTGTCAGCTGTGGGAAGCATCGGGAGGTGTGTTTTCACTGATGTGCCACCTCTGGGAGCCAATGATAACTGACTTTTCAGTGACGTCACCTATGGGAACCAATGGGAGCTGTTCGTCCCGTCACAGGCCCCACCCCTGCACAGGAAGGGCCCTCCGGCGATCAGGACAATGAGAACAGCTTGCTCTCTGGCCTCTCCGTGGCCCATGCACCTCTGTGCTGTGTGAGGACGCCCGTCAGGGAACCGGCCGCTGCTGCTGCTGCGTCTCCCAGGAAGCACTCTGCGGACGCCGTCCTGCGTGGTCACCGCGTGCTCCCTGCCGCAGCCCTGCCGTCCCTTCGGGCCTGCACGTCCAGCACCGCCCACGAGATGCGCTCCACCCTCCTGCAGGACTGGAGCCGACACAGAGGCCACGCGGGGAGGGGGGGCGGTATGGGGTGGGGTCGGAGACTCAGGAGCTGGCTCTGCCCCCGCGCCTTCCACTGACCTTGGGCGAGCCCCTCTCGTCGCTCCACTCAGCCTCTATACCTTTAAAACAGGAGCAGGCCGGGCGCCGTGGCTCACGCCTGTAATCCCAGTACTTTGGGAGGCCGAGGCAGGCAGATCACGAGGTCAGGAGTTCGAGACCAGCCTGGGCAACGTGGCGAAACCCCGTCTCTACTGAAAGTACAAAAATGAGCCGGGCGTGGTGGCGGGCGTCTGTAATCCCAGCTACTCGGGAGGCTGAGGCAGGAGAATCGCTTGAACCTGGGAGGCAGAGGTTGCAGTGAGCCGTTATCGAGCCACTGCACTCCAGCTTGGGCGACAAGAGGGAGACTCTGTCTTAAAAAAAAATTAATTGAATAATAATAATAATCACAGGAGCAAAACGTTCCTTTCAGACCACGTGGAGACCCAGCGCAACACGGAAGTAGGTCTCCCAGCAAGACTCCAGCCTCGTGCTGGGGAGAAGACGGAAGCAACCGAGCCAGCTGCCCTCTGCCCACCGCCTCCACTCGGCCGTTGCCCAGAAGGGCTTTGTCTCACTGCTCCCAGGACCCAGTGCTGCATTTTCCCACAGATTCACACTCAAGGAAGTGGCTGTGGTGTGCCCTGAGGCTGGAGCCACAGAACTCAGCACAGACACACATCTCTTCGAGAAAACCAAATAGGCCGAGTCTTGGAGCCCACGTGCTGTAAGCCCAAGTGCAACGGGATATAAGAGGCTGCCTCTCTCCAGTGGAGCCGGTCTCTCTGGTAGGAAAGAATTGAGGATCCTGAGGCATGACCTCAGGTGCATCCCTGAGGACCAAATTCTCACTCCCACGCTGGCTGGAGTTCACCTCAACCTGTCCCCTCACAACCTTGCAATCCGTATCTTAAGAGTTGCTGCTGTGCACCAGCCCAGAGATGTCCGCAGGAACGCAAGGCCCACCCCTGCCCTGGGGCCTGGAGAGCAGCAGGAGCAGCTGGCAGGAAGACGGTGGTTTCTCTAGTGCCACGAGGGCTCTCTAAGTACAAAGGAGGACGTCTAACCCAGTCCCGAGGGGCCGGGGTGGTGGGGCGGGTCGTGTCTAAACTGAGCCCCGAAGTCTGAGGCCAGGGCACTTGAGGAGGGGGACTGGGCCTAGGATGAGGCCCAGCTCCTGCATTTGGGGGGTGGGCCTGCTCAGTGAAGGGGCGACAGTTCAGGGCATCTGGAGCACTAAGTGAGGAGTGGGCAGGTGGGGAGGAGGATGACTTCTGGGCAGTGTTCTGAGCCAGGAACTAGGCACTTAGATCCAAGCCTTGTCTGGTAATGATCGAGGCGACTTGATTTTAATTCTTCTCTGTGTGAAGGAGCTGTCTTTATGGAGTGCTGGAAGCCCATTCCGCCTCTGCAATTCAATTAGCGGAACTGGAGCAACAGAACCTGCCTCCCTCCCGCCCATCTCCGCTCTTGGGAGGCTCAAACCAGATCATGTATGAAAAGATGCTGAGAAATGGCCCAGTGCAAGGGCGGCGGAGGGAGGCCTGCACGCCACCTCTGCCCAGGCGCCTGGCCAGGGCGCTCCTGGCCCCCCAAGGCATCCCCTGAGCTGTCCTTTCCCCCATCGCTTGGTGATAACTCGTCATGCTCCTTCTCCGACCATCTGGAATGTGTAACAAGAGCGTCAGAAGCCACACCCACCTCGATTGCTGGTGTTCATTCCTCATGCCCTTTTCCTTCTCCTTTAAATCGAGATCCCTTGGAATAAGCTAGTTCCTTCCTGGCACCATTTAGGGCCATTTTCATACTAGCTGGACTGTGGCCATTTGATCTATGTAAGTAAATCCAATTTAGCTGATTTCATCTCTCGTGTTTAATTTTTATGTTAACATAACAAGGTTATACAACTGAACATGAGAGGCTAGGGAACAGAATTTATAATTTATAAGTGACAGTTATGGCTTTAAAAAAAAGTTCCTGAAGGAAACTGGCTGAAAAGGCAAGATTTTAGACAAAGGTTTTCTCTTATAAGCCTAGAAAGCTTTCTGCTTGATTTAGATATAAAATCAAAACTATTGGCATTTAACAACCTCTGTTTAAAAGTCAGGATCGACTTATAAATAAGACCCCAGTATAGGCAAAAGGATTTCCCAGAATAAATATATCACCCAGGCTTTATTGGTAGGGGAGGGAGACGAACACGGTAGAAGCTGGGGGACAGAGAGATTTCTGTGCTGTGCTGGTGGCTTTTCCCGAATTGCCTGTCTTGTTCTTGTGATTTTAAAGAATGAAGCCTGTGGGTTCCCCATTCATTCCTTGATGATTCAGGGCAGTGTCATTTGTGGGGTTTCTCAGCACCCTTCAGTTCATAGAGAAGGCCGGGGCTCATTTATGTTCTGGGTCCCCCTTTATGCCAAAAGAGAGAAAGACATTTTTTCCCTGGGTGGGGCTGATCCTTGGGTTCTGGGGAGTTGCCTGCGGATTGGAAGTGGCTGAAGTCTTGCCTCAAGACCTTTGAAGGTCTACACTTGGGAGGGGTGGCAGCAGCAAGAGACCCTGGACTTGCACATTGGGCAGCGACTTACGTGGCCTTAGACACTGCACTCCCCCTGAGGACTTTGGTTTGCCCAATGGGAAAACAACCCTAAACTCACTTCTGCTCCTCCGTGATTTTTTATTCCCTTCCTCATTTCTCCGAGATGGAACAAAGCTAAATGAAGTCTGGAAGTTACACAGAAGGGTTAGGCTCTGAGGTGAGGCCAAGCGGAGCTGAATCCTCAGGGATTCGGCTGTTTTTAGACCAGGGCAGGAGGGCAAGCCTGGTCCTTACCTGGGGATTTGATCAGGAGCTCCACACCCCAAGAACAGAGGGCGAGGACTTGCCTCCCCTCTCCCCTGAGGAAGCCACTTTGCAGAGTCCCCCGAGAAGAACCAGGCTGAAGAAGGCTGGTATTTAAACCTTCTGGAGTGGGAGAAAGGGGTTGTTATGGCAACAAATTGCTCTGAATCTCCGAAGAGGCTCAGCCCTGGTGAAACGAGGGCGGTGCAGGAGATGCAGGGAGTCCTGTTTCAGAAAAAGCTCTTCCCAGACAGCAGCGCACATTTGCATTTGGCTGGAATGTCTGACAGCTGAGAGGGAGGAAGGGGCGGGCTTAGAGCAGTGTCTTTAGGGTGCCAGGGGCGATTTTGTCCTCCCAGACTCACAAATAAACCTGGTGCTGCCCTGCCCTGTGCTGGCCTTGGGGCGGGGCTGTGGGAAGGGCCAGGAGCCTTGTCGCCCAGATCCCCGGGTGGTGGGCTCCAGCCTCCTCCCAATTCCACATTCCTGAAACTTCCCAGCTGCTGCTGCCTAAGAAAAAAAAAAAAGGAGTCATCACCATCCTCCCTCCGTCCCTCCCTCGTGCAGTCAGCAAGAACACCACAGGAATAAAAGTCTTTGCATGTTTGATGGGTACAAGGTTTTCTTCTGGGGTGACACAAATGCTCTGGAACTTGATAAGGTGGTGGTTGCACAATATTGTGAATGGACTAAATGCCACTGATCTGTACACTTGAATATGGTTAGTTTTATGAAATGTCATTTCACTTCAAAATAAAAGTTAAACAAAAGTCCTCGCAGCTGTGTGCCCAGGAGAGCTGCACCCTGCTCTCCTGACCTTTCCACCCTGGAGGCCTCTCCCCTGTGGCCAGTCTCCCTCCCTCCCTCCCTCAAGCCGCACATCCGATCCCATTCGTCAAGACTACTGAGAATCCCAGTCTCTGAATCTTAAATGGCACCTCCAGAGCGCCCGTCACTGGGCTTTACCAGGGCGGCTCCTGAATCCTCAGCACAAGCCCACAGGGCAGCACTGGCGCCGTCGCCATCCCTGTCCTCGCAGGCACTCCGAGGTGAAGTGATGCCCAGGAGCCCACATCTGGGGGATGGGGGCACTCAGCCCGGACACTCCTCGCCAGGATCTGCTCACTGCATCCGCCACACCACACCGCATGGCCATGGTCCCCCCGCAAGCTCCCACGGCCACCAGGACCCAAAGCCATCTGTCCAAACGTGGCCATTCCCTGAGATCCCACCAATGAGCGGCGGGTCATCCACGTGGCGCATTGTCCCCAGCTGACTGCAGCACACGCTTTGCAGAAGGGCTTTGCCTCCCAGCTTTGCCTGACCTTGGCTTTGGCTGTGCCTGGGCAGAGGCTGCGGGAGGCAGAGCCAGGCCCGGCCATGAGAGTGATGCAGATGGCCCATCGGCACCTGGGCTGTCCGGAGTGAAGGTCTGAAGGGCTTGGCAGGTCCCAGAGAGAGGAGACAGAGAGGAAGCAGTGCAGAGACAGGAAAGGTGAGAGGAGAGGAGAGGAGCGGAGAACACAGGGAGGAACAGGCCGTGGCCGCAGTGTAGGCTGCCGTGGGTCCAGTGGGACAGCTGCGCGTGCCCGTGCGTCCGTCTGCTCAGCGCCTCCCAGTCACATTGTTCTCATCTGTTTTATAACCACCTCCTGGAGTAAGTCAGTATCAACAGACGTCACAACAACCAAGAAGAACCAATGCGGCGCAGCTAGAAATTTCCAGAGGAAGGAGTGAGGGCACGAGGGGTGTCAGTGAGGCCAGAGGCTGTGGACAGAGGTCAGATCTGACCAAGCAGGGCTGGTGCCCGGCATTTATCTTGAGAAAAATAAGCCATGTGTGGCATTTTGCTGGCTGCCTTCACAGAGACCACGTGATGGTACTGCTGTTTTTCAAGTGACAGTTCTGGCAGGTAGGTACCTGGAGGTGTCAGGTCTCTGTGCTCCAAGGGGACCCTGGAAACCCATGCTCCTTCCAGCTTGCTGCCCAGAACCCTTGATGTGTGGTGTGGGCCCGAGGGACCTGCTGGAAGCTGGCCAGGTTTACCCTTCCGTCAGCCCGAAGGTGGAGGAGGAAGCTGAGGGCCAGTGGTTTCCTTGGGAGGAAGGAGGGGAACCTGCTCGCATACCCTCTCATGTCCCACCAGCCGGGACCCAGCTGTCCTCTGCTCTAGAGGAGTCAGGGACCATGGCCACATGGCCAGCTAGGATGAGGAGGGTCCTCAGGGAAGAGGAAGGCAGGAGGAGCCAGTGGCCGCACAGCCACGGAGGGTGTGAGGTGGAGGGGTATCGAGGGGTGTGGGGTGAGAGATGGGCCATGAAAGGATGCAGGGAGAGGGGTGGCGGGAGTGCAGGGGGGAGACGCTAACTCACTCTCTACAAGGACAGAGGTTGCAGCTCTGGACCCTTGGTGGGAGCCACCGCCTCAGCGCAGACAGAGGAGGGCTGTCCAGGATGGTGCTGCTCCTCTGGTTGGGGCTCCCTGGGAGGAACCCAGGCCCCGTGAGACGTCAAGGAAAGACAGCCCTGGGGCTGGTGGGGAAGCTCGTGCAGCCCGAGCCTCCTCCCTCAGACCCAAGCTTCTGGACCTCCCCTGTCCTGCCAAATGCATCCTTGTCAGTGGGCCTAATTCAAGGGGGACAGTGACTGGTAAGAGGTTAGCACCCAGCATGTGGGCAGCACGGCCCCTCCTCTGGACTTGGGCTTCATATTTGGAGCTAATGCTCCTGCCCTTTGGCTCATTCCTTGATATCAAACAACGTGAAATCGCTTGGTGTGCCGAGGTCAGCAGAGCCTGTCCCCACTGGAAGGCTCTCCAAGTTCAAGTGAGGACTTGCTGCCCCCCAGCACAGGAGGCCAAGCCTGGATCACGGAGCCTCCCATGGCCACCGGGAGAACAGGATCAGGAGCAGCCGAGCTACCCCGAGACCTTTTCCTTTTATCTCCCTGCAGAGATCCATTCACGCTCATTGATCAAAAGAAACACCGCAGCGAGTTAGAAAAATCCAATAACTGGAGTGTAGCAGGCTGCAAATGAATCCCTGTCCACTTCCTTCTCGGGCGCCAGCAGCATAATTAGGTTATTCCCAGGAGATGAGACCATCTCGGAGAGCCACGGAAGGGAAGCCGCCGGGCACAGCTCGAGGAGCACCAGCTCTGTGTCCTGAAGCAAACTCTGGGGTGTGCTGGATCCCCTAGCTCTGTTCTCCTAGGAGCTCCGTGAGAGGCAGAGGGTGGGTCTGTGTGGCTGCGGGTTTGAGGACCTGGGCCACCTCTATCCTCTCCCAGGGCCAGCTCCCAGGGCGCTGCCCACTGGGAAAGCCAGAAGCCACCTACAGCTGGAGTTTGGGCAAATCTCTGTTCACTGCTTTTCCCTCCTGGCCTCCACGATGGCTCAGCCTCCACTGTCCTACCTCTCTGGACACTTTTTCTTGGTCTCTGTGCTGATTTCTCTTACACTCTGATCCTAAACTTAGGAGGCATTCAAGGTTGGGGCCTGGGGGCTGGGGCCTCTTTTCCCTGGGAACACCCTTGCCCGAGAGCACTTTGTCTATGACCGCTGTTGAAACATCCACAGGCTGGCAGTTCCTGGATTGACACCTCTAGTTTCATGTCCAGATTAATCCACTCAACCATCTACCTGCCAAGGCAGAGAGCCATGATGCCCCATTGGTGGGACTGAGCACTGAGGGCGGAGTGGAGGGCTGGGTGGCAGGAAGGTGGGGGCTGCCAGGCAGGGAGGAGGCCACTGAGCGGCTGTCACAGGCATCCAACCGTGCTTTCCTGGTTGGAGTGGGAAGGGGAGTTCTGTCTCGGGATGAACGTGACTGAGAGAATGTCAGAGCGGGGTCCCTGATTCTACTGCTGATGATGACGTCTGTGTCAAGACCAGTAGATGGATGTGCTCTTCTTCCAAGACAGGTACTGAAAGGCACTGTAAGACCATGGCTTGCTGTATTCCCTCATGATAGTTTAAAAGCTAATAAGGGCACCCTTAGGATGGGCTGTAAGTATCTATCTCCCATGCCAGAAAGTAAATGCCATGGGGGTGGGGACTTCGATGGTCTTCTTTGCTTCTGTGTTCTCAGATCACTGCCTGGCACATAATAGGTGCACAATAAACGTTTGTTGAGTGAATAAATGAATGTTGGGTGGAGGAAGTAGCGTGTCTCCTACATAGGCAGATTCTAAATATGACAAGGCTGCTGGGCTAAATACAGAGCACCCAGTTGTATCTCAATTTTAGGAAACTAATGAAGAATACGTTAGCATAAGTATCTCCCAAATAGTGTGTGGGATATACTTATGCTAAAAATTACCTTGTTATTTATCTAAAACGCAAGTTTAGCTGGCTTCCTGTACTTTTATGTGCTGACTCCCACAGCCCCTGCCCCCGTCATGTCCCCTCGGAGCTGCTTCTGTCCTGCCACCTTCTTTTTCTCTGTGTTGTCCTCTTCCTTTTTCACATGTGTCAGTCACATCATCACTCAATCATGCTTTGGGCCACGGTCTTCCTATGGCCCCACACTCCCAAGTCTTTCTCTTCTCTCTGGTTCTAATCACTGTCAAACTTCTGTTCAGGGTGGTCCTTCTGGAACCTTCCATTTTCACATCTACTTCCCCAAGGGTCACTCTAGTCAAGGGAAGCAGGGCCCTCATGACCCAGACCCCGAGCCCTGCCTGTGTTCCGACCTCACTCCACTGCTCAACTCCTTGAACTCTGTTCACTGCTTTTCCCTCTGGCATCCACGATGGCTCAGCCTCGACTGTCCTACCTCTCTGGACACTTTTTCTTGGTCTCTGTGCTGGTTTCTCTTCCACTCTGATCCTAAATGTAGGAGGTGTTCAAGGCAGGGGCCAGGGGACTCTTTTCCCTGGGCACACCCTTGCCTGAGAGCACTTTGTCTGTTACCATTGTCAAAACATCTGCAGGCTCACAGTTCCTCGATTGGCACCTCCAGCTTCCATGTCCAGATCTACAGGACATCTCCCCTTGAAGGTCTTGCAGGCTTCTCAAAGTCACCAGATTCATAACTAAACCCTCCAAGCCTCAGTGACCTCACCGTCCCCATCTCGGATAATGACACCAGGGTTCTCCAGATGCTCCATCAAAAGCTGAGTCATGCTTCCTTGTCCCTCTTCCTCACGCCCTACATCCAATCTTTCTCACCTCTGGGCAGAAAGGACAAATTCAGCAGGTCTGGGTTGCCCAAACCCTGCACATTGCAAAGAAAGATCTGGCTCTTGACCTGCTTGTGGGACGAACCCTTGGACATCCTGGTAGGCGTGTCTTTGTCTGCCTGAGGCCTTGGACCACATGATTAGCCTTTGCAAATAATGCGACAGATGATGGGGGCCTGGCCACGTGGTATCAGTTTGACCTCTGGAGACGCTGACACTGAGTGATCAAGGTCAGCCATGTGGATGCTCCCTGCCTACATGACTGACCCCCAGGAAGACCCCAGACAACACGGCTTGGATGAGCTTCCTTGGATGACAATATTCTGTGTGGGTTGCCACATGTCGCTGCCGGAAGAATGAAGCACTATGTGCATGACTCTGTGCGTGACTCCACAGTGAGGACAGCAGGAAGCTCTGTGCCTTACCTCCCCTGGACTCACGCCCTTGTGTTAGTGTGTATCCGCTCACTGTCGTAAACCACAGCCATTGGCCATCACAGGTCTTCTGAGTTCTGAGTCCTTCTAGCAAATCAGTGAACCTGAGGGTGGTCTTGGGGACCCCCGACAACAGTACTCAGGTCTGCCTGCATCTTTCTGCCCAGTCGAGTCAGAGCTCATGCGCAGATGCCACCTCTTGTCTGCGTTGAGCAGAGGCTGCTTCCTGGTCTCTGTGGGGGTGAGGACCGCTGCCTTCTTACACAATGATAGCGGCCACCTTGCCATGACATGGCCCCGCTTAAACCCTTCAGCCACTCCCCATTGCCCTGTGACGGAAATCCAAGCCCATGTGGACCTTGACCTCTGGGATTTGTTTGGTGCCCCTCTTCCCTTCTCAGCCTGACCCTGACATGGTGCTCCCCCTCGTGTCCCCATTACTTTCCTGGGGCTGCTATAATAAATTACCACAAACTGGGTAGTTTAAAAATAGAAATGTATTCTCTTGTAGCTCTGGAAGTCAGAAGTTCAAAGTCAGGGTGTCTGCAGAGCCAGGTTTCCTCTAAAGGCTCTAGAGAAGGACCCTCTCTGCCTCGTCCAGCTCCCCGGGGCTCCTGATGCTCCTTAACCGCAGGACTCACATCAGCTCCATCATCCCATGCTTCTCCTCTCCTCATAAAGAACAGACGGAGTTAGGGTCTACCCTACGGTAGTTCATACTGAGTGCCAACTTGACCAGATTGAAGGATGCAAAGTATGGTTCCTGGGTGTGTCTGTGAGGGTGTCGCCAAAGGAGATGAACATGTGGGTCAGTGGACTGGGAGAGGCGGACCCACCCTCCATCTGGGTGAGCACCACCCAATCAGCTGCCAGCGAGGCTAGAATAAAGAGTGGAGCGTGGAATTACTGGACTGGCTGAGTCTTCTGCGCTGGAGGCTTCCTGCCCTCGAACATCAGACTCCAAGTCCTTCAGCTTTTGGACTCTTGGGCTTACACCAGCGGTTTGCTCGAGGCTCTCAGGCCTTCGGCCACAGACTGAAGGCTGCGATGGCAGCTTCCCTACTTTTGAGTTTTGGGGACTCGGACTGGTTCCTTGCTCCTCAGCCTGCAGACGGCCTATTGTGGGACTTCCCCTCGTGATCCTATGAGTCAATACTCCTAATAAACTCCCCTCCATATATACCTCTATCCTGTTCGTCCTGTCCCTCTGGAGAATGCTAACACACACCCTAATCAAGGATGATGTCATCCTGGCCAATTACATCTGCAAAGACTCTGTTCCAAAGAAGGTCATATTCTGAGGTTTCAGGTGGACGTGCATTTTGGGGGGACACTGTCCAACCCGCCACACTATCTGAATACATCAAGCTGCTTCCCAGCCCAAAGCATATGCCCCTGCTGTGCCCTCTGCCTGGGACCCTCATGCCCACATCTCTGTGCGGCTGGCTCCTCTTTGTTCTACACTTTGGGCTTAAATGTCCCCTCTTCGTAGCAGGTCCTCGTGGCCCTGTCCCTCTGCACTGTTTCCGGCGCACCCTGCCCTCTGTGCATTTGCGGAAGTGCTCTCTTTATCCACTGCCTCCTTGCCCCACCAGGCTGTCCCGTCCGCGAGGCAGGCTGCTCCAGTGAGGCCCTGGACCGGCAGTGCTCAGGTTCCAACCTGGCTCATCCCCATCCCATAAAATCCCACGAGCACTTCTGCTTTTTAAGAGCCAATGACACTTGCTGCTATTTGCAAATAATTAGTACGTGTGAGCCCTTCAGAGAGATCTAGAATGTGTTCGGAACTGCACAGATGTTGGCATTCCCCAGAGCAAGGGCCACATCTCCTTTGTGTGGCTGGTCATGGACAGCTGGGTCCACAGTAGACACTCCCAGATATCTGCAGAATGAAAGGACGGAATTTGAGTGGGGGAAATGCTCGCGGCATCCCTGAAGGGTCTCATCTGGTGTTGGCTCTCTGGGGGAGCTTCGGACCTCAGCTCTGGGCAGGGAGGGGCCCACTGGCCTCTGACCATAAGGTCCAGGAAGAATGTCCTCCACAGGCTTGTCCAGATGGCAGCATGGTCTTCTGACCTGCTGCAGGAGACAGCGGAGAGGCTTGCAGCCTGAGGTAGCCTGGTTCACGTCTGGGACCGAGGCACTGTCACCACTGATGTTTGTAACCTGAGGTTGGAGGAGAGTCTGGGATGTGGCTGGCTCCTCATGCTGGGACATCCCAAATCCACCAAGCAGGGTGGGAGACGAGGGGCAAAGCTAAGTTCCCACCCCCACGCAGGCCCCTTGCAGCTCCTGGATGGGGCGGCTGCTCCTCCCTTTTTTCCTCTCCATGGGTTTGTAACTCGCAGTTCAGGCTCTGACAGCCCGGAAGCTGGAGTTCTTGTCTTCCTTCCCCTTCTGTCCCAACAATTTCCATCCCTACTCAAAGAGGGGAGTGTGTTTCCCTGGCCTGTCCCGGGCAGTCTGCACTAGGAGCTGGGCAGGGAGCTCAGCCAGTGGGGGAGACACGTCCAGCCCCCAGGTGGCCACAGAGCCCTCTGAACGCCCGACCCACGCCCCACGGCCCCTCCTCCTCCCTTTGCCACTTGGGACTTGTGGAGATGACAAATGTGACACCAAGACTAATGATTCCATTTTTTCTTTTCTCTTCATTGCCTGAAGCATGTGAGATTACTTTGGTTTCAAGGATGGAGACCGGGGGAGGCCGGGGGTAGATGGAGGACCTGGAGGCACACAGTGGGGCATGTCGTGTCTCTTCGTCTCAGCTGCCCCACTCTGCGTGGTCCGTCTTTGCCCATCTTGACTCTTCTGTCTTCCACGCCAGGCTGAACTGAGCCTTTCCTGTCTCCCCAGGTAGAAGGAATTAGCCCCGTCTCTATGTTTCTATAGATTTTTGAAAATGAACAACAGTCCTTGTACAAGCCAAACAGACATCCTTGCCATTTCCACCAGACCTTGGGGTTCCTTAGTGACTTTGCCTCCTCCTGCCCTTGGCAGGGTGTGTGTGTGGAGGGCAGTAGGGTGGCGGAGTGGGCAATGCAAGTGGAGAATAGAGAAATGGAAAGAAGGTGTTTGTGGACCGATGGACACGCTGAGAACGAACGAACACAGGGCTGTGTTATGCATATACGCACACGTTGTGTCTTGCTATACATAGCCTGTGTGTGTGTGCACACAGTACCTATTAGATATTATACACACATACGCATATAAAACACATATACAGTGTCCGTTGTAAGACAGAGAACATAGGAAAGGGCGCAACACAGCATAAGAAGGGCATAAAGGGGCCGTGTTTAAGTTCTTGAGCCTCAATCCCTTCCTTTCGAACGGGGAGAATGAGTAAGAGGATATTGATATTGGGACCAGATGCCGGGAAGATGATAAAACATACACTGTGGGTAAACAGCAAGTTGTCATCGCTCTGTTGACTTCCTCTGTCACTGATGGATCATTCTGGAGGTCACAGAACTCATGATAAATTGCTGGGGCTCGTCACTCACCAGACCTGGGTTTGGCAGCAGCTCGGAAAGTCGAGAGAATGCAGCATGCTTGAAAAGCCGTCTTGTCACATGAGCAGGCGATGTTCTCCCTAAATGAGGCTCCCTCCAATCCCCGACTTGGGGAGCGAGACCTGCCTCCCAGCCCCCAACAATGCAAAAGGAAAAAGCGAAGAGTGAGGAGGTCCTGGAGGCAGGAGAAGTTCTCCACTGTCAGACTGCTGGCTTTGCACCTGCCACTCAGAACCGCTGTTCACCTTCCATCACTTGGAGCTGATGTTCCAAGAAGTACTGTGGAGCAGGTGTCCCCTGTGCAGGCCAGGGAGGACACGAGAACAGGAGGCAGTGGAGGGGGTCGTTCTGTTATGGGTGATGCCAGTGCATGCACAGTTGCACATACATGCACATCCAAACACACATTCGCATGCACACACACACACTCACACATGCTCACACACTCACGTACTCACACAAATGTGCACCCACATACACAAACACATATACATGTACACACATTCACATGCACACACCCTCACTTACACATGCTCACATGCTCACATACTCACACAAATATGCACATACCCAGACACATATACATGTACACACATTCACATGCACACACCTTCACTTATACATGCTCACACGTTCACGTACACAAATAGACACAAACACACAGACACATATGCATATATACAAATTCACATGCACACATACACTCATTTATACATGCTCACTCACTTGTCTACTTACACAAATATGCACCCACATACACAGACATATATACATGTACACACATTCACATGCACACATACATTCACTTTTACATGCTCATATGCTCACTTACACAAATATGCACTCACATACACAGACATGTATACATGTACACATTTACATGCACACACACTTATACATGCTCACATGCTCACGTGCTCACACAAATATGTACTCACATACACAGACATGTATACATGTACACACATTCACATGCACATACATACTTATACATGCTTACATACTGACACAAATATGCGCTCACATGGATACACATATACGTACACACATTCACAATATACATACCACTCACTGACGCATACACTCATTCCCGTGCATACACATTTATATAATATACACATTTATTTACATACCAACACATATACACCCTAAAACACACATATACACACAAACTCACTCTCATGCACACTTTCACACATCACACCCATATACCCCCACACTCATACAACATACATATTCCCCTATATATCCATGCACCTATACTCACATATATACACTCATATACACATAAACATGCACACACATTAATATACATGCACATAAACTCACACACACACTTGCACATGCCCATACACTCACACACTTTTTACACATATGTGCATTCACATATACAGACACAACTCACACATACACACAGAATATACATTCACACACATACACACTCACACATACACACTCATGTATACTCACTTGCATTCATGAACACACATATACACACAGTCACACACTCTCACAAATACATGTTTGCACATGCAGACATATACACCCCCTGTATACTCACACACATACTCACATACTCTCCCACACATGCACACACACATACAGACACACATAGGCACACTTGCACTCACACACATGCATGCTTTCTCACACATACATGCATACTTTCACTCATACACACATGCACACTCTTTCTCACACACACACACACACACACACACACACACGTGTGCACGCACACTCCCGCTGCAGATGCAGTGGCGTGGTTCAGTGTTCTGAGTTTTCTTCTAGAGAGCAAAGAGAGACCAGGAAGAGATGCACCTGCAGGCGGATTGGCTGCCCCCTCTTGACGGTGACTCCCCGTCCTCCCAAGCCAGGAAGAGAACCGTGATGCTTGGGAAATGTGCATGCACCCTCAGCCAAGCTTTCTGAAACCCAACTATTTTGGGGACCCCAATCTCCCAACTAAGATTGTTTTACTTTCTATGGCCTGTGAATGTGACTCAACATCCTGGAAAGTTGTCAGCTTGCAGTAAGGGCCCTTTTCTCTCTTGCTTTGGTAATAACAAGATGAATTAGTTCTGATTTGGAGGTTGTTGCTCTGATTTTTGCACCCAGTCCCATGTTATCACTCCATCATGGGTTCTGGAGCCCGTCCAGCTATTGGGATTTAGTCAAGTGCACTGATTAAATTAGAACCCCAATCCACTGACAGGAACACACTAGAACACCTAAGCCAACTTGATTCTGTTTCCACTGCAAGCCGTCTAACCCCGGGTCTCACGCTGTAATTCAGTTCTTATGCTCACACCTGGAGTTAGCACAGACCCCACAGGTGGAAGGCTCGGTCCTCCACAAGGCTGCCCTCATGTCAGATACTAGATGCACTCTGAGGGTCCCCAGCTTCCTGCACTTCTGGTCAATTGGTTACAAATTCAGCACTTCCCATGAGCCCTCAGGTTTAATAGTTTATTAGAATGACTCACAGCATTCAAAAAAGCAGTATACTTATGATTAGAATTTTATTATAAAGAATGCAACTCAAAAACCACCCAATGAAGAGACACAGGGGGCCAGGTCTGAGAGGGTCTCAGACACAGACCCTTCACGGCCTCTCCCTGTGCATCAACAAGCCTCTGCATCCAGAATTTTTTTTTCCTACCCCCAGGTGGAGGATCCAGAATTTTTATCAGGGTTTCATGATATTGCCATGGTTGATTAAATGCTTGGCCAGGTGAGTGAACTCGCTCGGTGACCCCTTCTCCCCTCCTCCAGGCTGGCATCACCAGGCTCAAAGCCCCGACCCTCCCATCACAAGATCAGCCTTTCTGGTGACCAGCACCCACCCTGGGCCACCTCATCTTGTTATCACAAATGCACATGTTACCCAAGAAGTTAATGAATAACAAAGACCGTCCAATTATTAGGAAAATTCCAAGGATTTAGAGGCTTCCTCAGGAACGACAGACAAAGGCTAGTCAAATTCTTTATGATACAACATTTTGTTGGGAATCCCGCTAAAGAACACAGTCGATGATTTGACATGGAAATGGCAATTAGAAACAGCACGCACAGCAAATGCTCCTGCCACACCGAGTGAGACCAAGTTCGCATTCCTCCTCCTACGTGCCTCTAACAGCAGGTCTAAGCATGCTTTGCCAGGGGTCAGGTTACTTTCACTGAGTCAACCCCAAGTGGCGGGAAAGAACTCCAGACTCCCTTTAACAGCATGACAGGACTCCGGGGCTCATTTATTCATCAAAACTCCTTCTGGACCATTTATTTTTAGTAGGATCACTTCTGTTAGTTAATGGTCTGAGGTTGGGTGTGAATTACATTTCCCCCTCAGATAATCTCTGAAGGCTTGGTGAGTACCTGAGCGATTTGGTATAAAGGAATATTTAAGCAAGTCTCACAGTAACAGCAGGGCCTGAGAGAGAAGATATTGGAAACATTTTCACTTTGTGGCTTTTTGTTTTTTTTTTTGAGACAAAGTCTTGTGCTGTCACCCCTGCTGGAGTGCAATACCATGATCTCAGCTCACTGCGACCTCCACCTCCCAGGTTTAAGCAATTCTCCTGTCTCAGCCCCCCAAGTAGCTGGGATTACAGGCTAGTGCTACCATGCCTGACTAATTTTTTGTATTTTTGGTAGAGACAGCATTTCACCATGTTGGCCCGGTTGGTCTTGAACTCCTGACCTCAAGTAATCCACCTGCCTCGGCCTCCCAAAGTGTGTAACCTGCCCTTAAATAGTTGCATCTTCCTACAGAAGCCCTCATGTCCCCGCTGCTGTCTGTTGCTCCCGTCCTCTGACCCTTTCCTGTTCTTTTCGAAGAGTGTTAACAAGAACCACTACAAGATGGAGAGCTCAGAAAAAGCCATGGCCTCCAGGAATCCAGAAGCACCCACAAAACACATGACCAGCATGTTCAACGATCAGGATTAATTTAGAGTAGGGTTCTGGCTGCCTTTTGAAATAGCCCCTTCTGTCTCTCGAGATTTGCATGTGTCTGCTCTAGAGCCTTTGAGTTTTCCTTCAAATCCCATTTCCTCAGATCTTCTCCCCGAAGACCCTCCTGCACACCACCCTCAGGCCCCTCTCCCACCCTTGCTGTATCTTACTCTGTTTCAAATCACTCATTACCACACGGCTCAAACCCGCCTTCCGTTTGCTTACGTTGTGTCAGCCTCACAAGCTCCCCGAGAGCCTGGTTCTGCCCCTTTTATTTGTCTCTGTGTCTCCCGCAGCTAATGTGTGTACAAGGAAGACAGTGCAATGAAACGCCTCTGTGCTCCTGCCGTGGAGTTTGGGGTCAATGACCTCGCTGGTTGTGACGATCAGGCTGAAACTTAAAGAGAACGTCTCTTTAAGCAAGGTCAGCCTAGCTGGCCCAAACAAAACTGGACATGACATCCAAGGGCCCCAGGACGTACCCTGCATCCCCTCCTCAGAGACGGGTCCCACGTCCGGGAAGATTTTACCCTTGACCTCTATGAACTCAAAACAATGGCCCCACCCCTTGAAGTCGACGTAAGCAAATGTAAACCGAGGGACTACCCACCGCGTGCAGGCCCCAGGGGTGCCGCAGACAGAGGGACAGCTGCACCCTGCGCCTCTTGGCATCTCCCTTAAACTTCTCAAAGGCACCCCAGACTCAATAGGTGCAAGTCCGTGCTCAGGATTGCAACTGTCCTTCAGAACTGTAACCGTGGCCCAGTGGGTGCCGTTTGCTGGGCTGTGATAACAAAAATACTGCAGACGAAGGGCTTCAATGCCAGACATTTCTTCCCACAGCTCTGGAGGCTGCAGCGTGATCAAAGATCAAGGTGCTGCTGGCAGATTCCGTGTCTGGGGAGGGCTCTCTTGTTGGTCTGTACACGGCGCCTTCTCGCTGTGTTTTCCCACGGTGGAGAGAAAGCTCTGGTCTCTCTTCCTCTTCTTAAGAAGGTGCCAGTGCCATCACGGGGGCCCCATCCTCACAACCTCATCCAACTCTAATTACTTCCCAAAGGCCTCACTTCCAAATACCAGCATATCTGGGGTTAGGGCTTCAGCATATGAATTTCAGGAGGGCACAGTTTAGTCCATAGACAGAAGCCCGAGGGTTCTGAGAAAGAGAGACCCTCCCCATCAGAGTAGGTATTGGGAGTGTGGGGTCAGTGTCCACACAGCACTCTCCAGACTCTTCTTAAAGTCATTCAACAACAAAGCCAGCCCCGTTTCCTTTCCATCACCACCCGCCTCCACAGTCCACTCTCCTTGTGAGGCCGTCCTCTATCTCCTACATGCCTCACACTCCACCTTGCCCCTCCTTGCACCCTCACTCAAGCCCTCAGCGTATGTTAGCGGTCCCTTCTCCCCAAATCCTTTCATTCTTGAGATGTCGGTGTGATTGTGACCTCCCCCAGCACCCACCCCCTGGACCATCAGCTGTCTCCATCACACGGAGCCTCTCTCAGTCACTCCAGCACTGTCAGCAGTGGCATGATCTTGGCTCACTGCAACCTCTGACTCCCGAGTTCAAGCGATTCTCCTGCCTCAGTCTCCCGAGTAGCTGGGATTACAGGCACGAGCCACCACGCCCATCTAATTTTTGTATTTTTAGTAGAGATGGGGTTTCACTGTGTTGGCCAGGATGGTATCCATCTTCTGACCTTGTAATCAGCCCACCTCAGCCTCCCAAAGTGCTGGGATTACAGACGTGAGCCACCGCGCATGACCAGCAGTGGGATCTTTTATGCTGTGTCATCTGTCAATTTTCTGCTTCCTCCACAGGACCCCAGACTCCATGGAGCTGATGTTGGCTGTGTTTCTTTGTTCTAGTGATGTTCTTTGTTGCATCTGCAGGCCTGACTAAGAGTAGATGCCCGAGGTCTAGACCTCAAAGAAGTCAGAGTCCAGGGTACGGCTCCACCAGGTCCATGGCCTGACTATGATGCTGAGCTGCAGGGGACACAGAGGTGGGGGCAGAACTCTGCCTCGAGGGGCTGGGGAAGAACATCTGAGGTGGAAACCAACATTTTCATTCCTGGCAATATCTCATTCTGGGGCCATCGCTGGTGAAGCAAAACCCATCATTTCCTAAGTCAGTGGGGGTTGTTTTGTGTTCACCTGCACCGACATTCACAAACCCCTCTTCCCGCCCTGTCACAGTACCTCGTAAAACCTTCTCCCTACGCCATTCCACGGACTGGCAGCTTTCCCTCTGGGCAAATGTTTAGAGTCATTTCCAAATGTGCAGCCGTCACGGCGCAGTGGCTCTTTTGTAATGTTTGTAAATTTCAAATACGTTTAGTCCAGGCAAGGGGTCCAGGGAGGCCCCATCACTGGCTTTTCACCATATAGAGACTCCGTTTTTCTTCAGCCTTTAATATATTTCTCTGTGTATGACAAAATATGGCCTCAAGGACATTTTAATTCTTTTGTAACAGGGTTTTTAAATAAAATCTAGTTAAAAGATCTCCGAAAATCTAAATTCCCTCAAAAACACATGTCTCCGAAAGGCCCTAGAAGCAAAACAAAACAAAATGGGAGCCCCTGTGCCCAGACCTCAGTTTATGAATGCTGCTCCCTGCTAACAGGGCCCAGCACTTCATGGAGAAGTGGCCAATTTCACGTCTGGGGCAGGGAGAGTGCTGGGGGCCTGGGCCATCCTGCTGTGGCAGCCAGCAAGCAAGCGCAGGGCCCATGGGCAGGCCAGGCACGGTGGCTCATGCCTGAAATCCCAGCACTTTGGGAGGCCGAGGCAGATAGATCACCTGTGGTCAGGCAACCGAGACCAGCCTGGCCAACATGGTAAAACCCCATCTCTACTAAAAATACAAAACATTAGCCAGCCATGGTGGCGTGCACCTGTAATCCCAGGAGGCTGAGGCAAAGAATTGCTTGAACTCAGGAGACAGAAGTTGCAGTGAGCCAAGCTCATACCACTGCACTCCAGCCTGGGAGACAAAGCAAGACTCTGTCTCAAAAGAGAAAGAAAAAAAGGTTTCACCTGAATTTACTTGTGCGGAAACAGACAGATTAGGAGGCATTCTGTAAAACAACTGTGCCAAATGCTTCCAAAAGTCTGTCATTAGACATAAATAAAGTCAAACTAAAGCAAGGGAACTGCTCTAGACTAAATCAGACAAAAGAGACACGTCCACGAGATGCAATGAATGAGCTTTGACCAGATCCGAGCCAGCGAAGGTAATATGCTCCAGCAAACACGAGGGGCCTGATTGGAAGCGTTTCGATTAGGGTCCTATACAAAGTTGACATTATCACAATAATGCCAAAAGCAAACATGGCAAAACCAGTGTGGTTCTGGGTGGCCGTGGGTGCTCCTGCTTGGAACACAAGTCACTGCACTCTGAGAAGGTGGCATTTGCATATGTGTTAATGATTTAACTGTTTCGGGTTCTAGCAAGCTGAGGTTGCGGAGGTGAGACTGCAACTGTTTACTGCCCCTGGTCTCCTGGGGAATGTGAGCCACAAGTTGCTCAGCCAGGATGGGCAGATGGCCAGGTTTTCCTGGAGGTATCTTCTCAGCCAGGGAGTCCTCAGTTTCACCCTTGGGGGCTCCCAAAACTAAAGGGAGACCCTCCTGAAGTCCCTGAGCACTCCTCCGACCTCCAGAAGTGGGTCCTGTGCTTCGTTCTAAAGCTGAGGAGGGTTTCCTCTTCACATTTGATGGATGGACCCCAGCACCCCGGTAACCAGGGCCAGAGACCTAATTAGCAGGGCCACAGTGGACTGAATGTTTAGGACCTCTCAAAACTCATAGGTTGAAATCCTAACCTCCAAGATGATGATATTAAAAGGTGGGAAGTAATTAGGTCACGAGGGGGACCCCATCATGAAATTCATGCCCTTTTTAAAAAGGTCCCAGGGAGCCAGCCAGCCTCTGCTACCACACGGGGACACAGTGACCAAGAAACAGGATCTTACCAGACACTGAATCTACTGGCACCTCTATCTAGAACTGTGAGGAAGACATTTCTGTGGTGTGCTGGCCACCCAGTCTACGACACTGTTAGAGCAGCCGGAACAGACTAAGGCAAGATCCCAGTACAAAATAAAATGTGTTTCCTTGTTCAATAACTAAGAATTCCAAGACCGCCATAGCATAGCCTTAAACCATGGGCAGGTTTGGCCCTTCTGAGCGTGCAGCCCGCAGCTGCACAGGTGCAGAAGCCGGCAGGGTGGCTCACGGAGCAACCCCGCTCGCACTCACAGGTGGGTGTCTCCTGTCCCCATGCATCTCCTTGAGACAGGGAGCACTCAGCGGAGCACTGCGCAGGAGGCTGCCCCCGCCCCCGCATCTCTCCTTGTTCCTGACTTTAAAGGTCTAAAGTGTGATAAAGAAAACGAAGTGACAAATGGCAAGAGATGGAAAAAAAGCCACTCAGCCCCTAGCAGTTGCTTCTCAGGGACCCTCTGCTTCTCATGCAAGAAATATCAGTTAACCTCCTCCCCTTAAATGTGTTATGAGCCACGGTGTTGGCTCGGGGAAATACGGGACACTTTGAAGACAGGCCTCTTGAATGCCTTGTCAGAGCTAGACCATCGTCACTATAATGGCTCCGGCCGAGGGAAGGCACGTCTCTGCTGACAAAGCTTGGTCCAAGGGCGTGGCAGAGAAAACGGGAGGGGTAGCAGGTGAATCGATGGGAATTTTGCTTCCTGCGATTTGCATGGCATGAATATTCAGACAACTCTCCTCCCTCTCCCCAGCCTGGACACTAATGGAGACCAGAGGAAATGGATGCCACGCTCAGTCAGACTTTGAGACAGCACTGTCTGAGCCACCCTGACCGTGGGCGCAACGTGCAGGCTCGTGGGAGCTCTGTTCCTCCACAGGCGACAGGTGCTCCGGGCTGGCAGCGGTGTCTCCTTACCAGCGCTGAGACATTACATTCCAGGACAAGCGGCCATTTAAGTCTTTATTCCCACCAGTAAAGGAACATTTTGTTAAGCGAGGCCACATCAAGGGCTCAGACACTGACTGAGTGGACGGGAACCACGTGTTTCTTTCTGAACAGATTTGCTCTTGTTGGAAGTATGTCTTTGACAGTGTGTCCAGGGAACCAAGCAAAGTGATTTCCACTCAGGATTAAAGACGGGAGGTTCCTGAGGGCTTGGGCTTTCAGGATCAGTTAGAAGTTAGCACACAGGCTCCCGGCAGTGGACCCACAGGCAGAGAAGGAGCTGCTGGTCAAGGCTTTCCTGCTGGGAACTGGGGAGTCTGCCTTTCTTTTTCTTTATCTTTTATTGTGGTAAGAACACAATGTGAGGTCCACCCTCTTAACAGAAGCAGATCTCTAGGACAGTTATATTGGATAACGGGAACTTTATATCCATCCAACAGCGACTTCAGTTTCCACGGCCCCGCCAGCCCCTGCAACCACCCCTTAGTTCTTAGTTTCTCTGAGTTGGACTATTTTATATACCTCACACCACAATAGCAAAGATGCGGAAAAAACCCTAAATGTCCATCAATGAATAAATGGATTAAAAATGTGATCCATATTTACAATGGAGCCTTTAAAAAGATGGAAATTCTGCCATTTGTGACAACACAGATGAAGCCGCAGGACACTGTGCTAAGTGATGAGTCTGAGCAGAAGGGCGGGACCTGCGTGAGGCCCCCGGATGGAGACGACTGCGTTTCGGCAGCTCCTGCCTTTGTTGGTCCTGCAGGGGTCTTTGGATGACGAGGCTGGCTGGGTTCACCACTCACCGGCATGCAGAGGAAATCTTGGCCTACAGAGAAGGAAGGGGCTTCAGGAGGCCAGGTTGCCCGGGACACAGGGTGGATGACCGTCCACCCAGGCTCCCAGGGAGCTCTTCTGAGGTCAGCAAAAACTCTGCTCAGACAATGCTTTAGGAGTAAAGATTTTGGAGACTTTTATGAGTGTTTTCCCCAAATCTGTGCCGAGCAAGGCTCATTCCCACTGGCCTTGGCTCAGTCCATCTAACTCTGGCAAGGCCACCCTGCCCAGAAGAGGAGGAGGAAACCCAGCCTCCACCAGGCTGCAGGAGGCCACAGAAGCCACAGCGCCCAGAACAAGATCCTTTGGTGGCTGCTTTGTTTCTTTGGCACTTCACAGGACTGATGACAAACGGTGTTTCTCGGGGAGGACAGGCAGGCCGACTCGGGGGCGTTATCATTCCTGGGCAAGGAGAGGTATTTGCCTGCCAGGTGGAGAGCAGTGCGGTTGACTCCAGGCATCTTGTTCTTTTCAGCAGCGTGTGTGAAAGGAAAGTCACAGGTACCGTAAACCACGGTGTCAGGGATTTCTGCTCCCGGCTCGTAGTGCTGATGTGACACAGCCAGCAGGAAGTGGTGGACTGATTACATTGGAACTGCCAATGGGGACACAGAGACCGGACTCCTGGTGATAAGAATCGCCTTTCCTTTGAGCAGCTTTTATCGGTTCTAGATGATTTCACAACGTTGCCTCCACGGTGCCTCTCACATGGCAGGGAGTTCGAATACGCATTTTCACCCATGTCACATGGGAGCAGCCAGACGTCTGAGCTTTTCTGCCTGGGATCACTCACAGGGATGGTGGCCTGGCTCTTCTAAGCCTCACAGCTACCATTTGAGCCCCTCTCTGTGGTCAGAGGCCGGGGCTTTGAGATCCGAAGTACCTCGAATGTGCTGTGAGTCAGGCCTGCAGGAGGCGGAAACCCAGCTCCAAGCAGCTCGGGACAGAAAGGAGGTTGGTGCCACAAACGTTGGCTGGAGGCAGACCCAGACAACAAAAAGTTCGGGCCGCGTGGGGCCCCCGGGACCGCCCTCCTCCTCCGTCATGCCCCCGGGTCCCACGTGGATCCTTTCGTTTTCTTTCCTTTTTTTTTTTTTGAGACAGGGTCTCACTTTGTTGCCCAGGCTGGAGGGCAATGGCGCAACCATGGCTCCCTGCAGAAGCTTTGACTTCCCAAGCTCAGGGAGATCCTCCCACCTCAGCCTCTCAGTAGCTGAGACCACAGGCACCTGCCACCACGCCCAGCTCATTGTGTGTGTGTTCGTGTGTGTGTGCCTGTGTGTGGTGTGTGTGTGGTGTGTGGGGTGTGTGCTGTGTGTGTGTGTGCTGTGTGTATGCGTGTGTGAGGGGTATGTGGTGTGCGTGTGTGTGTGCTGTGTATGTGCATGTGTGTGGTGTGTGTGCCTGTGTGTGGTGTGTGTGCATGTGTGGGGGGTGTGTGGTGTGTGTGCGTGTGTGTGTGGTTGGTTTTTTTTGGTAGATACGAAGTGTGTGGATAATTTCATTTTGTTTTTGACTCATCTGCTGCCAGCAGCAGCCTGAGTCAGGTGGGAAGCCTGTGAGCCGGACACTGTGCCTGTGTTTTCTCTCATTTGCTCCTCACAGCCAGCTCTGGAGAGGGAATTAAGCCTGGGGGAAGGACTTGGAGGCTCAGGGAGGTGAAGGAACGGCCAGGGGCCACACGCCACAGCAAGCAGGACTGGCCTGGGAAGACGTGTTTCCTTCCTGAAGAGAAAGTCCAAGTGGCTGCCTGCCTGCCTGCCTGTGCCCCAGTGTGACAGAATCCCCCTGGACAGAGCACCGCACCCTCAAAGTTCTTGGTTGCAAGGAAAAGAAACTCAATCTAAGTGGCTCAGATTGGGGAGGTTGGGGTCAGGGTTTGGAGATCACCCAGGCATGCACCCGGGAGTGGAGGGGGCTGGACTGGGGTCCTCAGCTTCACCGCCGTTTTCATGCTTGAGTCCCTGGCTCCCCCGACCCCCGGCTCCTGCTGCCCGGTCTGCTTCTTGCCTTTGCTCCCCCAGGACTGACTGCCTGCAGCTTTGCACTGAAGGAGACTCACCCCTACCTTCCCCGTGCTCGCCAGCGGCCGCCCTGTGTCCTCAGCTTGGACTCTGGAGAGGGAGCTGTGCCGGCACTGGCCAGGTGACTGCCTTCGGTGGGCTGAGCCTTGGCAGGCCACTGGAGCCCAGGACACAATACGGCTGCCTCTGCTGAGCCATGGGGTGGGGAGAGGCCTTTAAGAGAACAGGGCCCTTAGAAGGAGGGCAAAGACCTCAAAATCTGCCCCTGACACCCACCGTGTGCACTCTGAGTGAAAGCCAGGCCTTCCCCCAGCCTTCCTCAGGCCAAAGGGGCTGCAATACTGTCTTCATCACCCCACATGTTTTACGGGGAAGAATGTGTCATTCGAGGGCAGGGGGTGAATGCAGCCAAGTTCCCCCCATGTTGGGCTGCTCCAGCCTTCCAGGAAGCATAGGTAAAAGCTTATCACTTCCATGAAATGACACTGGCTGAAAACACAGCGGAATTTAGGACACATCCAAGATGAATTCATGGATTATGAATTGGTAGTAGAATTGCAGGCTTTTTTGTAGGAGGGGACTGTGGCCACCCTGCAGTATTGATTTCCAAGCATAGCCCTGAATTCTCCACACCCTGCCTTGTGTGGCTCTCGGAGGGAGACTTGTATTGATGTCGTGACCCCTCTATTTGTGTGGCCCTGAGCTGAGAGAGGTGTGAGGGAAGCTATTGCAGGCCAGCAGAGCGTCACACTTCCAGGATGGCTGTGGCTGCCTGCCCTGTCAGGGGCAAGGGCAGAGAGTGTGTGTTTTCCACGAGAATGTGGAGGCACCTTGCTCATCAGAGGAGCTGCCGAGAGGTACGGATGGCATGATGAGTTCTGCTGCAACCTGCCTTCTCCCAGCTCCGGGACGGAGGCCCCCGGCCCCCACATTCCTGCATCGTGGCTGCTTCTGAAAAAGAACTGAAAGGCTCAGAGGCCTTGACCACAAAAGCTCTGACCAAGCTCTGCAAGGAGCCAGCTGGGAAGGAGGCCTCTGTCGGCGCCTTTAGAGCCCCTGGGGCATGTGGACCAAATCTTCTCAACCCCAGCGCTCCTGACATTTGGGGTGGGAGGCCCCTTTTTCGGGGGCGGCCTGTGCGCTGTAGGGGGCTTGGCAGCATCCCTGGCCTCCCCAGAGTGTGACAACCAAAAATATCTCCAGCCATGGCCAGACATTCCCTGAGGAGCAGAATCATTCCTGCTTGAGAACCACAGCTGAGTCTCAAAACCGACCTTCCAGGCAGATATGCAGGCTGTTTGTCTCACCACGAGGTAGGGTTGCACAATCTAGAAGCTTCTTAAATTCCTGAGTAGTGACACAGACACGACGTGGGAGAGACCATCAGCCAATCCAAAGGGGCCTACCGTGTTTTGAGGGAGAGTGAAGAAGTACTGACTCGTTCCCACTCACTCAGGCAGAGCGTGCGTGAGACCTCCTGACCCCGGTGACTCGCGGGAGCCGCTCTCATGGGGAAAGGAGGCCAGTGGCTGTCACTGGGAATTGTGACTTCCTGAGACCGTGTCTGCATCCAGCCAGGAGGATGGCATCTCAGCTTCCGGTCACCTTCTTACCATTTGCCTTCCCAACCAGCTCGATACCATCTAGCCCGCCAGGCTGCCCGAGTCCCACAGGACACGGAACATCCCCTCCAGTCCCAGGGGAGAGGGAGCCGATGCCTGCTGGGGGTGGGCCAGCCCTCCTCCTCTCTGCTCCCCTAGAGGAGCAACCAGGACCTGCTGGCTTGCAGAGAGCGGCGGCTGTGGCCGAGTCAGATGGACGCACAGATGGAGCTGTGGGATGCGCACGTCTGCGGGCCCAGGGAAGGTTCCCCACCCCGGGAACCTCGTGCAGAGCGGTCAGCCTGGCCGAGTGGACGAGCACCTGGGCAGCAAGTGCAGGGCGGGCGCAGAGGCTGCGGGTGTGGCGGGTGGTGCAGCCCGCCATGGCAGGGCTCCGTGTGAGGAAGGGTGGCCGAATGCAGCCCCCGCTTCTTTCTGCGGAGCCTGCACACTGGGAAAGGTATTGACATTTTTAGATGGTTGAAAAAGTAAATCAAAAGAAAAATATGCCTTCTCGACGCGTGAAAATTCTACGAAATTCCCCTTTCAGTGTCCATACCTAGAGTTTGGTCAGGACAAGGTGGCACCTCTTTATTTTCGCATTGTTGATGGTGGCTTTCGACGGAGGTTATGTGGAGCCACTCTGGGCCGCCAGGACGGGCCTCCAGTAAGAGGCTGGAGGGTGACTCTGCCATGGGAATCACTGGCATTTGCCACCCGGGCAGGGATCTGGAGAAAGCAGGGATGTTTGCGATGAGGGGGTGGCTGGTGTAGAGTGTGCAACGTCTGAGCAGAGTTGAGAGACCAGAGTTGGGGAAACCCCTGAGGATTTGTCATTGCATTTTGGGGGCCCTTCCGTGGGCTCAGCATCTTACTGCACTTCTCAGAGAGCATCGTGGCCGTCCACTTCCCAACAAGCAGGCAACTGGACTGACGAGGACGCCTCCATGGCAAAGCCTGCTGCCCAGGTGGACCCAGGAGTGCAGTGTCCGCCGCCCGCTGCCTCTTCGGCTCAGCTCACACAATGCATGTTTGCAGGAGGGACGAGAAAGAGAAAGAGAGGGAAAGACAGAGGTGGGGACACAGAGAGAGACAGAAGAGACAGAGAGACAGAGACAGAGGCAGAGGGGGAGGGGAAGAGAGAGAGAGAAACAGAGATGGAGAAACACAGAGAGACAGAAAGAACAGGAGGGGTGGGGCTGGGGGAGAGGGAAGAGGGCCTGAGACAGAGACAAAAAAGACACAGAGAGATAGAAAGAGAGAGAGTGATGCAGACACAGAGAGACAGAGACAGAGAGACAGAGACAGAGACAGAGAGACAGAAACAGAGACAGAGAGACAGAGACAGAGACAGACAGATAGAAACAGAGACAGACAGAGAGACAAAGACAGAGACAGAGAGATGTAGACAGAGACAGAGATAGACAGAAACAGAGACAGAGACAGAGAGACAGAGACAGAGAGACGGAGACAGAGACAGAGACAGACAGACAGAAACAGAGACAGAGACAGAGAGACAGAGACAGAGAGACAGAGACACAGAGACACAGAGACACAGAGACAGAGAGACAGAGAGACAGAGACAGAGACAGACAGAAACAGAGACAGAGACAGAGAGACAGAAACAGAGAGAGTGATGCAGACACAGACAGAGACAGAGAGACAGAGACAGAGAGACAGAGACAGAGACAGAGAGACAGAGACAGAGACAGAGAGACAGAAACAGAGACAGAGACAGAGACAGACAGAAACAGAGACAGAGAGACAGAGACAGACAGACAGAGACAGACAGACAGAAACAGAGACAGAGAGACAGAGACAGAGAGACAGAGACAGAGACAGACAGAGACAGAGAGACAGAGAGACAGAGACACAGAGACAGAGAGACAGAGAGACAGAGACAGAGAGACAGAAACAGAGACAGAGAGACAGAGACGGAGAGACAGAGAGACAGAAACAAAGACACAGAGACAGAGACAGACAGGGAAGGGAGGAGGGGAGAGGGAGAGGAAGAGCGGTGCTCACAGAAGCCGCCCCCCCGTCCTGAGGCCCTGCGGGCTCTGGGCTCCAGGACCCTCCTTGCTCTCTCATGGCGAGTCCTGGCCTCTGCAGCTGTGGCTGCTCCTAAGTCATTAACCACATCCCACAGCTCTCCTTCACATCCATCCGACACCCCGATGCCCGTGCACGCCTCCCCCAGGTGCCTCCTCCCTCCCCAGCCCAGGCAGTGTCTGGAACCCACCAGGTTCTGTTACATAAAATGTATCAAGTTTCGGGGCCAGGAGGGGCTGGGGCCTCAGCCAAGAATGGCAGAGGAGATCATCTTGCTGTGTGACTCTCACTGCTGGGGGATTTCCTGCTTTGTCTCCTAACCCTTTTGATAGAGTCCTCTGGGCAGGAATCCCAGTAAAGGCCAAATGCTATGAGCAGACTGAGGGGAAAGGGTGGGGAGGGGAGGACAGGGAATGAGGCAGCCCTGGGCTCCTTTTTCTCCTGAAAACCTTTTCTGTTTCCCTCCACTCCCTACTCCGTCCTGGGGGCCTGGCCATGTGCCCTGGGAGGGGGAAGAAAGCTGGTGCCTGGAAAGATGGGGTGGGCACACTGCCCTCTAGCCCAGTTCTATCCCTGCATGGGGAGGAGGGTGCCCAGGAGTACAGGTAGGGAGGGAGAGTGTGAAAACATCCCAGGGGCACCTCCCAGGGAGCACTGTCCCCCACATTTCCAGCCTTTGGGGTCTGCCTCCTGCAATCTCACCCCCATGCTCCTATCCTGACGGGCTGCTGCCCAGATGACAGAGGTGAGGCACTGAATCACTCCAGGCACAGCAAGGGGGCCACAGGCCACTCAAGGCGGACAGGAACCGAACCACCCATCCGCCCCACTTCCCTTCAGATGGGAAAAGCGAGGTCACAGCGGAGGAATTTGCCAGACGGACTACCCAAGCTGTGCCAGCCTGGGCCTCTGACTTCCAGATTTGCACCCTGGTGTCTCGCCCCCACCGTGTCTGTACAAAGCCTCCCCCTCCTCCCACCCAGCCTGCCGCTCATCACATCAGCTCTGGGGACACTCGGTGCTTTCTCCATTAGGCTCCAGGTACAAGAACCCGAGAATCCGGAAGACGGCTGGGCCCCTCTCACCCAAGCACGCCCCGTTTTGTGTGGTGGTGTGAGCTGAGCTGATTTCTATTCATGCCTGATTATGAGGGGAAAGCAGGTTTGACTATCTAAATGCAATTTGCATATAAAGCTACGAAGTGAAGCCAGCAGACTTTCTATTACCCAGTCACTAAATGAGCTCTTTTTCCCAACAAAATGGCTTTCTGTAGGGAGAGCAATAGCTAGCATGGGGAGGGAAGCCAGGCTCGGCTCCAGGGAGGCTGCGGGAGGAATTCTCCACGGTCCTGCTGCCTGGCACAAGGGGCTGGCCTCCTGGGCTGGGGAAAGTGGCTCCTTCTTGAGGAGATGACAAAGCAGAGCTCTCCCCCTTGATCCCTGGGAGCAGAAGGCAGTGCTCAGCTCCTGAAGCCTCTGTCTCCTCTATGGGCATCCAGAACCCAAGGGCACCGTTCTGGGCAGGGGATGGGGGTAGGTCTTTGGAAATGAATCTAAAGCCAGGACCTCTGTGACAGTCAAGTTTAAACCTTTATTAAAGGTGTTCCCATGGTCAGATGTATGTGTGTGTGTGTGTGTGTGTGTGTGTGTGTGTATGTGTGTAAGATTGTGCACAAGCACCAGCTCACATGGGCACGAGCAATGCTGGGATCTGAAAGGCAGCTCAGGCCTCTGGACTCTCCTCAACTTTCTCCAGGGCAAGTCCTAGATGGACATTCCCCTGTTCAGGCCCACAAACACCCTGGCCCTTTTCCTTTCACATATGACAACTTCTCTAAAGCAGGAGTCGGCACACTGTCTTGGTCCCGGGCTGGCGGGGAACATTCGGTGCAGGCCCATGGGACTGGTTCCACTCCAGGTCAGGGCATAAAAGCAACCAGAGGCCACCTGGACGTGAACAGCATGGCTGCCTGCTGGGGAGATGTTATCTGTGGATGGGGAAATTTGATTCTCATATAATCTTCAACTGTCACAAAATAATATCCTTCTTTTGAGTTTTTTCCTAACCACTTGGAAATGTAAAAGCCATTCTTAGCTCGTAGGCTGGGCAGAAACAGGTGGTGGGCCGGATTTGGCGGCACTGTGGTTTAGTGACCCCTGAGCTGGAAGAATTACAAGATTAGAGCGACTGAGCAGAGGGCAGCTCCCCCACCTCCCCCAGAGCCTGCACAAGTCTTGACTTAAATACGGAACATTTTTCATGTTGAAGAACCTAATAACAAACAGCTTGAGACAGATTGGAAATAGCTTTGGATGGAAAAGTGAGGCATATTAATTGCCACTTCTTATGAGCAGTCTTTTTTTCCTTCTGTCCACACCATCCGAAGCCTTGCTGTTTTTAAATGTGAAGTGCTTCTCCCGAGAAAGCCTGCAGGTACCTGTCTCGGCTCCAGTGTCTGCTAGCTGGGAGTTGGGTGCAGCTGGCCACTGTGCGATGGCCCCCAGGCTCGTGTGCTGTCTGCCGGTGCCTGTCTCAGACACAGGGTACAAGTCTGGGGACAAGGTGGGCAGAGGGTTATCACTGGTAGGTGAGGTGCTGGCTGAGTCCCAGCAGGAGCTCAGTACTGAAGTTAGTTGCCAGAGGAGGCAGCTCGGTGGAGCAATCCTTAGGAAATAATACTGATTTTCCAGCAAAGCACAAGACCCTCACAAGCAGGACAGCCTCTACACTTGCTCCAATTTACAAAGAGTTTGTCACAGAAGTGAACGCCATTGCAGAACGGGAGAGGTTTGCTCTCTTTCCAGACGCATGCTCCCCAGACTGCCCCGGTCAGCTGCGTTAAACAAGGTAGATTAGAAACAGCACTTTATATACGATGGAGGCGAATGCTGACGAAGACAGTCTAGCAGGACAGAGTCTAAGAAGCAAGAAAGACCAGGGTAAAATTTCAAGTCACTTCCACCAGTGAGGTGTTAATCATTCATCTTGAGAAAAGCACGATGATTCAGTCAACGCAGAGCATGTCGCTTTAATGCACTGATGAATCAGAACCCCAACCTCCGCCAGGGGCCAGCTCTGCGGCTTCCTCAGGCGGCTCTGTGGTGGACAGTTTGGTATGTTTATATCACTTTATAAACACAGAACGAAAGGTCTATTAAGCATGCACAAAGCGTCGCATTAATTCCTGTAGGCTTCTCACAGTGGTTCCCTTAAATCATCGTCCACTTTGCGATGCTTAACCCAGATGATGGCCCCTGTCGCTGCAGCTGTCTGCAGGAGCCGGTCCTGGACAGGGCCCCGGGTCCCCTGGGAAATAGATGGCCTGTCCCTGCCAGGCTGGAGCTGACAGCTGGGTGGAACGAGGCTTCCCATGGTCAAGGCTGCTGACAGTTCTGCAAACCTTTGGGTCACAGGTAACCCTTCTGGGGAGCAAAGCACTTTGCAAAGGCTCTCTGACATCGGAGGAGGTGGAACCGCCGGTATAAATCATCCTCAGGAGAAACGCATGTGACAGCCCCTCGCAGCAGGTGGCTCTGATGAGTTGACCCTGGCTTCTGAGGCCAACATGACCTGGACTCCTACAGGACGAGAGCCTTCTAAGAATCTGCCCAGGAACAGTGGTGGAAATAGAAGGGACAGCAAATGACAAAATTCCACCAGCGTTCGTTGCCAAGGACCACGGTCTGTGCAGGAGGAGCCTGTTCTGGGCTGCGTTTGCTCACTCAGCCTCCTGCTCCAGTTGAAAGCACCTCTCGAAGGGTCCCCAGGCTTGCCTGATGAAGTTTGTCTCTCCTTCTCAGCTCACCTCCACACAGCTTCATACATGACCTCAATCGGCCTGTCTAGGCCAGGTGCGGTGGCTCAGGCCAGTAATCCCAACACTTTGGGAGATCAAGGTGGATGGATCACAAGGTCAGGAGATCAAAACTATCCTGGCCAACATGGTGAAACCCCGTCTTTACTAAAAATACAAAAATGAGCCAGGCTTGGTGACACGCACCTGTAGTCCCAGTTACTCGGGAGGCTGAGGCAGGAGAATCGCTTGAACCGGGAGGCGGAGGTTGCAGTGAGGCGAGATCTCGTCATTGCACTCCAGCCTGGGTGACAGAGTGAGACTCTGTCTTAAAAAAAAAAGGCCTGTCCACCCTTGCCTTTCAAGTCTTCTCTGCAGTTGGCACCATTCCCTGGCATGATGCTGCTGTCACCCTAGAGATTCCCTTGGGATCTGTTCCACATGCTGGTCCCTGGTGTGGGCTTCATGCCCCTACCTCAAAGGCATGATCAGCTCTGTGTCCACCACTAATGGCACTCAGTTACCAAGAATCACCAGGAAACAGGGCAGGGTATGTCCCCTCCAGTGAACCCTCAGCTCTGGGAGAGCAGAGATGGCAACTTCTTATTTGAATTCTCTGTTGTAAGAGCCAGTGAATAGCTTTTCTCCTGGGTCATCATCTCGTGATCTGGACAGTCCAGTTTGGGTTGGGAGAAAGTCAAGTTATCCGGAAGTAGAGAAATAGAAGATTGATTTAAAAAACATCAATGTGGCCGGGCGCGGTGGCTCATGCCTATAATCCCAACACTTTGGGAGGCCGAGGTGGGTGGATCACGAGGTCAAGAGATCAAGACCATCCTGGCCAACATGGTGAAACCTCATTTCTACTAAAAAGACAAAAAAATTAGCCGGGCGTGGTGGCACTCACCTGTGGTCCCAGGTACTCAGGAGGCTGAGGCGGAAGAATCGCTTGAACCCAGGAGGCGGAGATTGCAGTGAGCTGAGATTGTGCCATTGCACTCCAGCCTGGTGACAGAGCAAGACACTGTAGAGTTATAGAAAGAACAATTAACATAGGGGAGAAGTTTCAAATTAGGGGCACAAACATGAGACATCCTCTCCCACCACCTAGTCTCCTCCCCCACATTCTGTTGGCCCTGGCCAGGGGCACCCTGACGTCGCGTGTCTCTGAACGAGGCTCTTCAGCTTGGGAGGAGGGCTAGGTGCCAAAGCTGTTACTGCAGAGCTGGGTTAGGTTGAAAGCCAAGTGTTGTCTTGGTGTCCAGGCACAGCCTCCCCAGCCTGGGCTGCCCGAGGACGCAGACAGGAGCGAGCGATGGAGACACAGGGTCAGCGCTGTGTGTCCACCGCACAGGACAGGTCGGCGCCGGGAGCGGGGGCTGCCCAATGTCTGGCTGCCGTTCCCGTTGCTCTCCAGCCACCCATGTGTTGCTGAGTGGAACACAGCTTTGTGGGAGTGGAAGGGATTGTGAGCTGAGCTGTGTCCCTCAAAACGATAAGTTGAAGTCTTAACCCCCAGCGCATCAGAATGTGACCCTAGTTGGAAATAAGGTCTTTACAGAGGTAATCAAGTGAAAATGGGGTCCCTAGAGTGGGCCCTAATCATTGGGTTGGTCCCTAATCCAACATGACTGGTGTCCTTACAAAAAGGGGACTTTTGGACACAGGCACAGAGGTAGGCAATGTGAAGACACAGGGAGGAGGTGGCCGCCGAATGGGAGGGATGTGTCGTGTTGATGACCTGTGGATGCTGAGGGCTGCTGGTAACCACCGGAAGCTGGAAGAGGCTGGGAAGAGCCACCCTGAGAGCCATCGGCAGAAGGAGGACCTGCGGACCCCTGGGTTTCAGAGCTCGAGCCCCGACAACTGCAGTAGGGTGAATTTCTGTCCTTTGAAGCCACAGGATTAACGGCAACATGTGGCAGCCCCAGGATTCTATTGCAGATTAGGCTGCAGGAACAGGTCAGACTCTGGTCCCAAACAACTGTGTCTGGGATGTTTCGAAAATTCAGGAAAAATGCAGACAGCTTAGAAGGAAATGGTTCTGAGTGGCTAAGAGGGTCCTAGAGGATAACCTAGAAAAGAGACAGCTCCGAGGAAGTGCCCTCACGCGGCAAGCCATGTGGGGAGGCAGAGTCCCTCCAGCCGCGGTGGCCGGGGAATGGCCAGGAACGTGCAGCGTGGGTGCGGGAGTCGTGTTGAATCCTGTGGGCTGTGCACATACCGGGATCACCAGCAAATCTGGGGAGTGGACGACGCTGGTCGCAAGTCAGCTTCCCCAGGCCTTGGATGGCCATGCACAGTCCTGGGACACACTGCTGATCCTGACACTGAGTCAGCTGGGGAGGACTGAGCCTTTCCAGAAAGGGAACACTGGACACCACCATCTCCACCACACACAGACCCTCCACCTCCACCATACATGACCCCACCATCTCCACCACACAAAGACCCTCCACCCCCACCATACATGATCCCACTAACTCCACCACACACAGACCCTCCATGTCCACCATACATGACCCCCACCATCTCCACCACACATGACCCTCCACCTCCACCACACATCACCCCACCATCTCCACCATACATGATCCCACCATCTCCACCACACACAGACCCTCCACCTCCACCAAACATGACCCCAGCATCTCCACCACACACAGACCCTCCACCTCCACTATACATCACCCCATCTCCACCACACACAGACTCTCCACCTCCACCACACATGACCCCACCATCTCCACCACACACAGATCCTCCACCTCCACCCAACACAGACCCTCCACCTCCCCCACACTGGGAGCCTTGCTTTCCCCATTACTTTCATGGTTTGGTGACTCAGTGTTGAAACCATCCCCTGCTATTTCTTCCAGTGAACATGAGAAAAATCTTCCTACATCCAAACTCAACACAAAAGAATTCTGAAACCCATTCATTCCAATAACTTTGAACTTCTTTTTGAATCTTTTGACTGTACCTAAACTCATCTGCCTTTGAACCAATGCACTCCCGGAAGCCCAAGGAAAGGCTTCCCTGTTCTGGAGCATTAGTATTCAGCCAGGTCTCTCTTTGGTCAGCAACTGATTTGGGGTGAAACATTGGCAGGTTGTTAGAAGCAGCAGCTTCGGAGTGTGTCAGTCACTTATGGAGGGAGAAACACACGAGGCCTGTTTTTACCAACCAACTCACTTTTGAGTGAGCTTAGCTACAACTCGGATGGAAAAGCAGAGTTGCCTTAGTTTTAACAATATCACAAGTCGTGGTGGATTCCATGGTCCGTTATCCCAGGCTATTGCGGTTTGTGTAGGCATGTGCTTCTGTACAAATGACAGATATCTTATGGGTATAACCAAGAATGGGACACCATTGGTTCATTCATTCACTCATTTAAATATAATCATTGTGTTCCTACTATGTGCCAGGCATGGTTCTAGGCATTTCAGGTAGAGATGTGAATGAACCCAAGCTCTGCCCTCTTGAAGCTAGCATCAGAACCTACAGTCTCACATTGTCCTTGTCCAGTCTGTCATTGATGGGCATTTGGGTTGGTTTCAGGTCTTTGCTATTGTGGCACATATACACCATGGAATACTATACAGCCATAAAAAATGGTGAGCTCATGTCCTTTGTAGGGACATGGATGAACCTGGAAACCATCATTCTCAGCAAACTGATGCAAGAACAGAAAACCAAACACTGCATGTTCTCACTCATAGGCGGGTGTTGAACAATGAGAACACATGGACACAGGGAGGGGAGCACCACACACAGGGGGCTTTTGGAGGGACGGGGAGGACAGCAGGGGGTAAGGAGGTTGGGGAAGGATAACATGGGGAGAAATGCCAGATATAGGTGATGGGGGGATGGAGGCAGCAAACCACATTGCCATGTATGTACCTATGCAGCAATCCTGCATGGTCTGCACATGTACCCCAGAACCTAAAGTACAGTAAAAAATATATACATAAAATAAATTTAAAAAGAAAGAAAAGAAAAAAAAGGAAAGAAAGAAACTACAGTCTCATCATAGAAACATCAACACTCTAAGTAAGGGGTTCAAATGGTGTTAAAGGACTCGAAAACTTTCCTCTTTTGTAACGCAGCCTCTCAGTTCTTCTAATAGTTTACACAATTTCACCTGAGTAGGGTCTCATAGGAACTGCTTGAGTTACCATCCAATCCTGGATCTACCACATTGGCCAGGGGTAGGGGATAAGAAAAAAATAAATACTCTGTTTGGCCAGCGTGGGCCATGTTTCCACCCTGAAAGTGATCCTCATGGCCTGTGGGAAGGTGAGTGTGGAGTGAGAAGGAAGACGCTGACTGATCAGGCCTGACTCAGTCATCTACACCTGAAATCCAGGGTTCAGTCTGTACACCCAAACACATGGTTCCGAGGACTGAGTGAAGGACAGGGGGCTTCCCGAGGATGATGTGAGTTGAGTTCCTAGTGAAAGGGGGAGTGGATGCTGGCAGACGAAAATCAGCTGTCAACTTTTTGTGTCCACTCAGCTTGGCTGTGTTGTCAGGTTGTTTGGTAGGACAGCAGTCTAGCTGTTGTTGTAAGTTATTTTGTGGATAAAATTAACATTTAAATCACTAGGGTTTAAGTAGATCAGATGACCTTCCGTAATGTGGGTGGGCCTCAGCCAATCAGTTGAAGGCCTTCAGAGAAGGACTGAGGTCCCCAAAGAGGAAGGAATTCTGCCTCAAGCAGCCTTCATTCTCCAGCTGTAACATCCATTCTTCCCTTTGTCCCTACCCTGCTGGAGAGCTAACCCCCCCGTCACATGAGCCAATTCCTTCAAATAAATTCTCTCTCTCTCTCTCTCTCACACACACACACAGACTCTCTCTCTCTCTTATCTATCAATCATCTATCTCTATCATCTATCTGTCATCTATCATCTATCTATCTTCTATCTAAGTTAAATGTTAACTTCGTCTATCTATCCATCTATCTATCCTCTCTCTGTCTCCCTCTCTTTCTCTCTCTCTTTCTCTCTTTCTCTCTCTCTCTCTATCACGGGGAAGTAGGGAGAGAGAGACTGAGCTGGGGGCCGGGGGAGAGGGGTTACCCAAGTCACTGTATAGGGCTGTACAGGGCATAGACTGCCCAATCACACTTAGGCTACAATTTGAGCGGCACTTTGTGAGGGTCGTGCAGTGTGGCTGTCCTGTCTGGTTCTGACCTTGAAGACATACTTCTGTGGGTTCCTTAAGCTCTCATTTTCCCCTCCAGGGTGACCTGGCCCCAGGCCTCTAGCTTCTGCTATATACCATTAAACCTTCCTGCTCTTACCAGTTAGAATGGAAACAATTTACTGCTTAAATAATGTATCCAGATTCTGCACAGCCGGTCTTTTGCAGAGATTCATCTGCTAATAAAGAATATTGATTTTAGAAGCCAAAGTCAATACGAGGTTAGGGAAACATTCGGTTATTTGCATGTTCCTGTCCTGAGATTCTCTGTCACTTTGTCTGATGAGGATATCAGCTGGAGTGCACTGTACAGCAAGCCATTTTTTATGCTTTATTTTTCAGGTATCATTGCAACGATCTGTTCAAAGTTGGAAGGGGCAATGGATGTGGGGGTTTTATTAGCAATTTATCAATGAAAGTGAAGATTTCTTTCCTCAGGTGTTCACTCTAGGAAATTACTTGCTCATCTGAGGATTAAATGGCCTGAATTTTAGCAGGGTCCAAATGAGAGGGTATTTTTGTTGGATCGCATTCAAGCATGAGCAGCGAGCTGGCTTTAATATTCACGGTGCGGTTTCCTTGCATCTGTTCTAATAATGAAGACTCATTTGCATCTACAAAAAATGATTAGCATATAGACAATTAATGTAATAAGGTATCCAAAAACAATTTCTCCCCTTTGAATAAGCTCCCTTGTAATTTTGTTCACTTAATTCACTTCCATCCTAGGGCCTTTGTTTGCAGACAATGAAAAGGTGAATTTCAGCTGAACCAGAAGGAATTCACAACATTTTGGTTGCAGAGGCTTCCTCGTATTGTTGTTCCTGCATCTCAGGGAAAGCACACAGGTAGGGCAAGGGGGCTGTCCACTCTGTCTAGCGTAGGGGTTCTGCAACTCGACCAGAAGCGCCTGAAAGCTTGGTAAAGCACGTTGCCTGGCCTCATCCCCAGAGTACCTGAGTCTACACGTCAGAGTGGGGGCCAGATAACTTACATTTATAACAAGTTTCCAGGGGATGTGAGTGCAGCTGGTCCAGAAACCCCTCTCTGAACCACGCATTCTTCAAAAACTATTGGTGGAAAGTCATCACCCAAAGAACGGGTCCAGATTCATCAATGGTCATGAACAAATCCTGGTGAGCTACACTCCTCAAAGAAGTGTCTATAAGTCCTTAATCCTGTGCAGCTGAAAACAAATTTAGACAATCACAACTGAGCTTTCCAATGTGCTATTTCATTTTGTTTCTTACTTGTCTGTCTTCTGGTGTGTTCAGAAAAGCTGACCAGGGATTCCCTTTGCCCCAGTCCTTCATTAAGATGGAAGCAAAGAATGGGTGGATGAATATCATATTTATCCTTCCAAACCATTTCCCCAGTTTTCTCCTATTTGCAGTACCCACCCCAACACTGTCAACATTCTGGGAAAAAAATGTACTCATGAAGATCAGCTGTGCTGTCAGGGGTGTGGGTTAGTATCAGGACACGCATGGGAGAAATCAGAGGCATTTGCATGGTGGATAGAGAAGGAAGGAAAATAAGAGGGCCAAATGCCATCTGCTGTGGACGGAAAATTAGGATGATGATGATGATAACGATGACACAATTAAAGTAGATTAGCTCAGGCAGCGAGGGGCTCTAAGGACTGGGTAAGATGTTTGTTCTGATTGATCCTGCACCCAAGGGGCAGAGATTTGCCAAATGCTGTCAGAAAGAAAATGATGAATTTCACCATGAGCTCCTGTCTTCAGCTGGCTCTCAGTCACATGGGGGTGACCAGATGAGCTGTGAAACCAGAGGAGGGCTCGTTTGCTGACCAAGGCGGTCACTGGCATGTGTCTTCATCACAATCATGTTCTGCCTGGAGCATACTTCCTCCCTATTCCAGGCTAACAAAATAATACAGATTCTCTAAGAATTGGCTCAGACCGCACCTCCTTCAAGCAGTCTCCAAAACCGATGGCTCCAGGAACTCTCAAATTGATTCGGATTGCTGTCTTAGGTCAGAGATTGCCAAACCATGGTGCATGGACCAGCTGTCTGTTTTCAGAAATAAAGTTTTATGGGAACAGAGACGTGTACATCATTTACAAATGGTCTAGGTTGCTTTCACAGGAAAGCAACAGGGTTGTGTAATGGTGACACAGGTCATCTGGCCAGCAAAGATGAAAATAGGTACCATGTGGCCATTAAGGAAAAGCCACTCCGTCTTAGACAGCCCTGTCTCAGTGATGTCATGATGGCTGGCCCACCCATCTGTCTCCTCCACTGGGTTCCATGCTCTTTGAGACAGGGAGCACGTCTTGGTTGTCTCTCTCTCTTGTTTTTTTTTTTTTTTTTTTTTTAAATTTTCTTTATTCCAGACTACCTTAACCTTAGCTTACTGTAACTGTTTTACTTTGTAAACATATTAGCTTTTAACTTTTTGACCTATAATAACACAGCTTAGAACACAAACATACCATATGGCTGTACAAAAATATATTCTTTCTTTATATACTTATCCTATTAGCTTTTCCCTGTTTTTTTTTAAACTATACTTTAAGTTCTGGAGTACATGTGCAGGTCTTGCAGGACACAGGCATCCAAAAGCCCATGTTAAATGTTTGTCAGGTCAATGCTTGCAGCACCAATGGGTGCCACACACTCAACATCTCACTGCACCAGGGGAAGCTGCTCTTTTTCTGACTGTTGGTTGCTACACAAGATCTCTGCAGAGATGGGCTCAGTGCACAGCCCCCGGACACACAGACAGTCCCAATAATCCAGTTTCATCTGATGTTGGAACCTCAGGGAAGCCATCTGCAGAGATGGGCTCAGTGCGCAGCCCCAGGACACACAGACACTCCCAATAATCCAGTTTCATCTGATGTTGGAATCTGAGGGAAGCCATCACCTTGAAGCCAAGGTGATCACCAAGACTGGAGTGAATGGAGATCTTGCCCATCCAGCCCCACCCCTTGACTCAAGAGTCTGGTGATAGATATGGGCAAGGCATCCCGTACACATCCCTTAAGAACTCGCAAGGAAACCAAAGATGAGAAAAGTATTACTTTTCTAGGTAATTCTTGTTATTCTAAGAGTTCTGTTCATGGACACTGAATTAGTAAACACAGAACCAATGCTCCTAGATGGAATGTAGGACTAGGCCCCCGGGAGCCTCTGGCCGCCACATTTCCGTCCACTAGTCAATACCTAGACTTGTTTTATGTGTGTCTGCTTAAAGACACCTGATTTAATACATGTTGTTGATTCATCAACATTGGACTCATGGCCCACAGCACTGTAACTCACGCCTGAACGAAGCTTCTCTAACACGTGTATTTTCTCCATAAGACACATCACAAGCTCCTTGTGCTTTAGATCACAAGCCAGCCAGCCGTTCAACACAGTGCTTGGGGCCATCTGAAAAGCAAAGCCACCAACAGAGACCCCCCAAAGGTGAAAAATATGGAACTAAATAGACCACGAAAAGGGCACTCACTGACAGCATGAACGTGGAAACCGAAGACAGAATGCCCTTTAGTTCAGCCTCAGCTGGGAGTCTGCACACTGGGTGGCTCAGGATTTTCACCCCTCTGGGAATGACCATGAAATCACCTTGACTGGCTGCTGGGGCTACAAATAGATTTTAATGAATAGGCAAGTTTGCAAATACAGAATCCGTGAAAAACAAGATTGACTGTGTGTGTTCTTAAACATCAGGAGAGACATCAGAAAGAAAAACACGCACCCCATGGGACTCCCTTGCACTTCCTTGATGGTTTAGTAGTATTCTTATTTATAGTCACGTGTGGTAAGATGGCATCCCTTTTAAAGGTCAGATTCAAGGGGAAAGCACGCCTTCCGTTTCAGCAGTGAACTCTGTGGACCTTTGAGGGAGGTTCCGAGGCTCCCTGTTTAAGTGTGTTTTGGCCTGTAAAATGGGGAAGGGCTCCTGGTCACCCTGGCTTATTTACCAGTGACAGAGTTTTCAGAAGCAGTGAATTAAAAAATAGTCATTGCAAAGCCAAGGTCACCATCTACCGTTCTGTTGTTAGTGTCCTAGTCCCTCAGAAGGCTTGGCAGATTGCCAAACCCCTACATTTCAGAAAAACAGTCATTAAATTTTGGCTCTGGTCCCAATTTGCAGGTAATTCAGTTATTAAGTTGTGCACAGATTCTAGCTCCAAATCGGCCACTGGGAGGCAGCTCCAGAAATGAAGGAAAGCAGTGCCTATTGGCTCAACTGTTATGTGTGGGAATTCGGTAACAAAATTACATGTGTAGTTACTTGGAGCCAGAAATCCCTCCCCTAGGAATTCACCCTGAAGTTACCCTCCAACAATGCAAAAATAAACATGCACAAGAGGCTTTATTATTGGATACTTTGTAACAGCGAAATATCAGGAACAACCTCAATGCTCAACCCAAGGACAGGTTGAATCAACTATGGCACATCCACAGGATGGAGCAATATGCAGCTGTCAAAAAGATAATGACATGGCTGGTCGCGGTGGCACACTCCTGTAATCTCAGCACCTTGGGAGTCTGAGACAGGCGGATCATGAGGTCGGGAGTTCGAGACCAGCCTGACCAGCATGGTGAATTTTGGGAGTCCAAGGCAGGCAGATCATGAGGTCAGGAGTTTGAGACCAGCCTGACCAACATGGTGAAACCATGTGTCTACTGAAATACAAAAAATAGCCAGGTGTGGTGGCACATGCCTGTAATCCCAGCTACTTAGGAGGCTGAGGCTGGAGAATCGCTTGAACCCGGGAGGTGGAGGTTGCTGTGAGCCAAGATAGCACCATTGCACTCCAGCCTGGCAACAGAGAGACTCCATCTCAAAACAAACAAAGAAAATATTATGATGCCTGTTGGCAAATATGGAGCGATTTCCAGGATACATCGTTCAGTGTAAAAAAAAATAATGTTCAAAGGAGCATCTATTGTACACTACCATTCATGTCAAACTAAAGATGTGGATGGTCCTATTCCATTTTTCTTTTCTTTTTTTTTTTTGAGACAGACTCTCACTCTGTCTCCCCGGCTGGAGTGCAATGGTACAATCTCGGCTCAGTGCAACCTCCTCTTCCCAGATTCGAGCAATTCTCCTGTCTCAGCCTCCCAAGTAGCTGGGATTACAGGTGCCTGCCACCACGCCAGGCTAATTTTCTGTACTCTTAGTAGAGACGGGGTTTCACCATGTTGGTCAGGCTGGTCTCGAACTCCTGACCTTGTGATCTGCCCACCTCAGCCCCCCAAAGTGCTGGGATTACAGGTGTGAACCATCGAGCCTGGCCCTGAATGGTCCTATTTCTAGGAGGGGTGTGCTCGCGCTGGTCCTATTTCTAGGCGGGTGTCAGGTGGCTGCCCTGCCTGGCTTGGTGCACTTCACCTTGAACCACCTTGGCACCGCCGGTTCGCTGGCGCCATGAACCTGAGGACGTGAGCCTGGGCAGGTGCCTTCGCTCCCTGGAGTCGCTGTAGGCTCTGCTTCCCTGTCACTTCCCAGACGTCCTGCTTGCATTTGACTGCAATGAGCAAGAAAGCTGAGCATTTTAAACCTGATCGCAGGCTGGAACACAGGGCTACATGGCCTGTAACTCTGAAATGGGCTGACAGCAGAGTCCAGGAAGTTAAAAAATTAATGAAGAGTCCTGTGCCTCTCCAGCCTCCCATCTCTAGGAGCAGCGGCTCCTCCCTTACGTTTAATAAGTGAGCCAGCCCTTTGCAGACATTGCCTCTTACTATCTCCCTGCGGGCAGGGCTGGTGCTCCTCCTGAGGGATATGTCAGCAGAAGCCCCTGTGAGTGTGTGTGCACTTGCAGCCTATGAGTGCTGTGTGTGCAATATCACACACACATGTCCTTTCCCCACACAGAGCACCGTGAAAAGTTGGCGCCAGCCAGGTCCCAGGTGCCTTTCCTCCTGGGAGGCGTCACACTTAGAACCTCGTCGGGTGCCCGTGCCTGCTTTTCTTCGGTTATGCACCAGCTCCCCTTTGCCAGCCTAGAAAGCTGCAGCAGGCTCTGCTTCCTGCGTGAAGAAGAAATGACCTGAAGGCAGAGAGCGGCGGCAGCCCAGAGGCCGCACCTTTTTCTTTCCTTTCTAAAGTTGTCTCAGATTGGAAGGAATGTTTCTTAAGCTCTTCTGGGGCAGGACAGCAGGGAGCGGGTGCACTGGAGGTGAGGAAACTCGAGCAGCAGCAGGTCTTCTCTTCCTCAGTTGGAACAAAACAAGGTCTGCGGGAGGCTATGAAATATGATTAAATTGTTGTCAATCAAAGTCACCTTGGCTCCTCAGGCCCCACCAAGGCCAGCCTTCAGGCAAACAATAAGGCTGCCATTCTCTGCCAGGCCGAGTTCAGGAAGCGCAGCTGTGAAGATGATTGATGACAGAGCCTTGGGAACAAGGGGATACTGCCGGAGGATGGAACAGGAGTCCGTTTTCTCGCAGAGGCAGAGAGGATTCTCAGGAGGGCCAGGACCCAAAGCCCTTGCGTGCTGCTGGGTAGTGGTGGACACAGCTCCCACCTTGGGTCTCGGGAGAAGGCACTGCTCGCATATCCGTTTCCCCTTCTGGTAAAACAGCAGAACGCCATGAGCCTGGAAGATGTCGCATCCTGGCTGCCTGCCTGTGCATCTGTCAGCCATCACAGCCTCTGGCCTCTTGTGCCTGGCAGTTTCCCGAGCCCCTGTCCCCCCACCCATCCTAGGGTTCATGCTCATTGGTGGCCCCATTTCCTGGCCTCAGGAAGCTCCCAAATCAACCCCTAGTCCAAGGGATGATTCCTGGGTAAAGAAGTGTTTCAGGTTCTGCTGGCTGACGAGGCTGGAAGAAGAAAGAACATGGGGAAAAAAGGAATCCCAGGAAGACATCAGGCCGCAAGATGACTGTCGCCCGCTGGACCAGACACACCTACGGTGAAATGGAAAGGCAGGAAGAACAGACAGGCAGATGGTTAAAAGGAAAGGCAGGAACGCCTTGGAAGCAGGTCCATGGTCCTCAGATGACAAGCCACAATGCTGGTGGCTGGAATTCGCCTCCCCATACTCTGTCACTTCTGGAACTGCTCTTTATTCTTTTGAAGACCCAGTGATGACGTTTACAAGATCATCAAGGGAGCACAGAGCCTCGACACTCCTAGGAAGCATGAAAACCCACAGCAATGTGATCTGCCTGGCCGAGGGTCAGAGGCCACAGCCCGTCTTCCCACCCCTGCCAGGACAGCACACCTGTCATCTCATCTCTGCAGGGAGTCCAGCAGCACCGCACTGTGAAGCTCCAGGCTCCCGACTCACCTGCAAGGGCACATTCAGGAGCTCATAGGAGAGGGCAGCAAGGATGTCTGCTAAACTCTGCGCTGTTGTTCGGTCTTGTCAGTTCGCTCTTGTTATGTAACAAGGAAGATGCAAATGACTGTCTCGTAGTGGGAAAATACAGCTCTTAAAGACGCGTGGGAAATCGGGAAATGGTTGTGAAATGAGCAGCGACGTGGAAACCCGTGCCAGTGTCTGAGCTTCCGGTGGTTTAGAAATCAGCCAGCAATTGCTTTTGTGATTGATTTCTTCCTGCAAGGGCTGCTTTGGAGAGCCTCGCACACACAGCGAGAGCTGTAAACGGCAGGTGAAAAGGCTGAGGATTTAAATCCTGAGTAGAAAACTCAAGGCAGCTCCGGAGCAATTGCTATGAAATTTGTAAGCAACAGCTGAAAATGGGTGCCTGGAAAGCGGTTTCCAGATACGGGCTGTAGGGTGATGGCGAGTATGAATGACCAACTTCGCCAGGCAGCCCTGTGCTTTTGTGAGCACACTGCATATCTGGAAGCTATTTTTATAAATCACCTTTGCGCTCACAAATTTGCTGACTAGCAGAAGCCAATCTTCATCCCAAAGGTTATGACAGATCCAATATTTAGTGGGAAGTTTGTAAAATACCCTCCTCATAGAGTCAGTGTTCTCATTCTGACTGGCTAAGTCGAGGTGAAAGGTTACCCTTCCCAATGGGCAGGTGTCTTGTGGGTCTCATTGTGGATCTGTTCTCGGAATCAGAAGGGTGCAAGGAAACAGGATGGCATTTAAAGCAATACTTGGGCTGGGCCTCACGCCTGTCATCCCAGTGCTTTGGGAGGCCGAGGCAGGTGGATTATCTGAGGTCAGGAGTTTGAGACCAGCCTGGCCAATATGGTGAAACCCCGTCTCTATTAATATACAAACAAACAAAAAAATTAGCCAAGCATGGTGGTGTGTGCCTGTAATCCCTGCTACTTGGGAGCCTGAGGCATGAGAATTGCTTGCACCAGAAGGCTTGCAGTGAGCTGAGGCCGCACTGCTGCACTCCAGCCTGGGTGACAGAGTGAGACTCTCTCTCAAAAAAATTAATAAAATAAAAATAAATAAAGCAATATTTGGAGTGATCATAAACCTCAAGTGAACCTGGTAGCTTCCTCACCGGGGGATATGGTGATCCCCTCAGGAGGGAGAAAGGATGGATTATAGCCCTTCCTGGGGGTCTCTGCTCATCCTGAAATCCCAGCAGGAGATAAACATTCAGAAGCAGGAGCTGGCCACAGGCCTCAGTGCAAAGAAGTTACAAAGGCTCGGATGTGACCCCTGACAGCAAGACAGGCCCACACTGGTGGGGTGTCGGTGATCTGAGATGGGTCCTTCTGAGCCCATCTTGGGTGTCCTGGGCGTGAGGCAGCCCTGTAGCCTGCAGGGACATGTTCAAGGCTGCTGCTCAGGCCTGCCTTTCTCACCCCTGGAAATCATGTGTCCCAGTAGGTTCAGGATATAACAGCAGTGGTGGAGAACATCCCTGTGATGGTGACTTTTATATACCAATTTGACTAAGCCACAGTACCTAGGTATTTGGTCAAACTCAATTCTGAATGTGTCTGTGAAGGTAATTTTTGGTTGAGATTAACATTTAAATTGGTAAATCAGGTTTGAGTAAGGCAGACAGTCCTCCAAAATTGTGGTTGAGTCTCATGCAATCAGTTGAAGGCTTTAAGAAGAAGACAGAGGTTCCCCTGAGAGGAAGTATTCTGCCAGAAGACAGCCTTTAAACTTGAGCTACAACATCAACTCTCCGCGGTGTTTCCAGCTTGTGGGCCCACGACGAAGATTCTGGACTTGCCAATTTCCATAACCACGAGACCCAATTCCTTAAAACCTCACCACTCCCCATACACCAGACACACGTACACACACACACACGCACACACGCTATTGCTTCTGTTTCTGTACAAAACCCTTATATAGTCCCTAAGACTTGTTGGGGTTTAAGCTATAAAAGCAAACCCCTCCAGAGACCACAGGCCTTTATAAACCACCTTTTCTGTGAATCACATACAAATGGACGCTTTTCCCTCTCACTAGAAAGCTGTGACTGAGGCTCCTTCTGTGACCTGATGAGGAGCAAAAGGAGTTAGCCCCTCTGATATGCTTCATCTCTGCCTGGGCAAGGATTCAGGTTTCAGCTTCAGGACTTCTGATGAGAAAGGTAGGACTCCAGCACAACTTGCTGACTGAATGCTGTTGGACAAGCTGCTTCAGCTCACACAGCCCCAGTCGCCTCCTCTGTAGGCCGGAAGTAATGGCATTTCCTTCACAGAGCGACTGTGATGTGTACCCAAGACACTCCGTGTATGGCCCTTAGCCTGGGGAGTGCATAGTAACCTGTGAAGGTGGTGACATTGTTCCTGCCATCCACCACTAAATTTCCTGCAAAAGTCTAATCACACTAACTGCAATGGATCATTACAGAGCTTTCTTATTTAAAAGGAAAAAGAGGCCCCTGTAGTGTAACTCTGCTGCAAGATGTTGTCCGGTCAGCAGCACAGCTATAGAGGATGCCAGAGGTGTTTGTGACTCACCCTGGGGCTTCAGCAAGCCTTCGCCCTTAGGGCTCTTCCCTTCTGGAAAAACATCTTGGTACTGAGGAGACACCCCAAGGAAAGCACTGGTTTAAAAATGTCCTCTTCCATCGGCTTCCCAGTCTTCATCTAAAACACAGAGATGCCAGAGGCATCAGTGGTAGACACCAAATTGGGAACGTAAAATGCATGTGAGAAGGACGTTTGAGAAGCTTAGAGAGAATTAGGAGCTGTCCAATCTTTGACTGCAAAATCAAAGCCACAACTTTCGACTCCAGCACACCAGAGTTGTAGCAATCCTTTGGGAGGGCTGGGGAGAGAAACTCCTACAAAGTTGTTGCAAACTGTACTTATTCCTTCTTTAGCAAAAGTCTCATCTGTGAACATAAACTCATTAGCAGAGTGATGAGCAGGGCTTGAAATGCAGCTTGCTTTCGTGCTATCTTTAACTCCTCATCTTGGACCAGAGCAACGAGGCAGAAGGCAGAATACAGTGTCTCTCCCCTTCTGCTCAACCGACCACGGAGAAATCGGAGGAACTACCTGATATAGGCTGAGGTGGGGGCAGGGGGCTTGGAGAGGAACCCCTAGCAATGGGATGTGCGTGTCTGGGAATGGCTGTCCCAGAAGCTGAGACCACGCACCACTGCGAGACAAGAAAAACTCTGTTAAAAGAACATATGAGGTTGGGCATGGTGGTTCATGTCTATAATCTCAGCACTTTGGGAAGTTGAGGCAGGAAGACCTCTTGAGTCCAGGAGTTTGAGACCGGCCTTAACAATATGGCCAGACCCCATCTCTACAAAAAATTCAAAGATTATCCAGGCTTGGTGGCACATGCCTGTGGTCCCAGCTACATATGAGGCTGAAGCGGGAGGATCACTTGAACTCTAAAGGTTGAGGCTGCAGTGAGCCAAGATTATGCCACTGACACGTGAGCAGATATGGAACCCAAAAGACAACGCCCCAAGCAAGGGCGGATGTTTCTAATGCTCGCTTCATCAACCAGCAAAAGAACAATGTTCCTGGAAGTTAGAAAATTCTGGCATCAAATGCCGGTGCATCCAGACACGAGCCATGGATGTAGAGCCCATCACTTCGCCTCTCCGAGCCTCAGTTTACTCTTCTGTAAAAAGTGGCAGTGATTACTTACCTCATGAGGCTGTTTTGAGGAGTGACCTTGTGGGAGTTTTCCATGGGAGTTTGCCATGAAGAACAGGGATCCCCATGGAAAATGCCTGGTGAACTGTCCATGCCCAGTGTGAGTTTCACTCACGTGTAGAAAAGACCATTGCACTTTGATTCTAATCATATTGGTGACCTGACTACAGAATCTGGTGGCTGTGAGTTGTGCTCTGTGCTGGCTTAAGGTTTATTCAAGAATGTCTGGGATAAGCAAAACGTGGAAGCTCCCTCACCATGAATTAGAACCCAAAGAGCTCCCTACTCATTCACCTTCTCTCTTTCATGTATGATTTTATTTGGAGCACCACTCAGAGCCACCACTTGGCATTGTCACAGCTCTCTCAGGTGTTAAGCTTTGCACGGGGATAGCCTCTTTCAGCAGATGGATAGAAACAGAAAACACTGGTAACACACTGTTGGCCTGCTGTGGGGGGGAACACTGCTGATGAAAAGCCAAAATATTATAACCCTATGAAGGAAAATTTGGCAAAACCTGGTAAGCATTTCCCCTTTGACCCAGGAATCCCCCTCTGGGATCTATCCCAAAGATGCCCTGGGAAAAACATGAAAGGACATGCACAAGCTGAACCAGTGCAGCACCGCTGGAGAGGGCAGAAGACAAGGGGCAATCCCAGTGCCCGCCACGAGGGACGGACCGACGACACTATGGTACTCTCGATGATGTTGCAGCTGTAAAATGGAATGAGGAATTTCTTTTCATGGCTCCGAAGCTACCTTCAGGGTGCAGAGTTAAGGGAAAACAGTGAGGTAGTAAGTAAAAACAGAAAAGATATATAGTTTTCTCATATACATGAGGCAGAAATATATGCATAGCGTACATACTTATATTTGCATGTCAAAAGGACACAGGAATCGGTCTGGGAGAGCTACTAAGGCTGAAACAATTTGAGTGACAAATAATGATAGTATTAACTTATACTCCAAATAATAAAAGAAATATTCATGAGGTCATACTGATATGCATAAATGATTCAATCAATCAATCAATCAAAAAGAGTGTTCAGGAGCTCTCTGGAATATCTCAGCCACTTTTCTAACTAGAATCATTCAAAACAAGAAATTTTAAGAATATTTGTATTTGTTTTTTATTTAAAAACACAGTGGAAGGGTAAAGCATAAACCATAACAGAAAATGGTGACCAAAAGAGACATTGAAACAATAGGTTGGTGGGAAGAGGCATAGAACCAAATATCTGAATACACATTGTTTTGTAGATTTGACTTTGAAATCTCCTGTAAGTATTGTATGTGATTTTTTAAAAAAATAAGCAAAACCATAAAAAACATGTTTAAGTAGATATCCACATGCAAAAGAATGAAGTGGACCTCCGACATCACATAAAAATGTTAGTATAAAATGGATCAAATGTCCAAAGCAATTTATAGAAATCTAAAGCAAAAATAAATGAATGAATTTAACTATATATTAAGTCAAGTTGCATGGAACCCAACTATGAAATCTTACCATGGAAAAGAACTAGTTTAAAATATTTTAAATGAATTGGATTATAAGTCCCTAGTAGACCATAATCTAAGGTAAAATAAATGTGGAGAGTTTTCATAAGTCATACTCTTGGTGGTAGTGCTAGTTTTCTGAGATGGCTATATGTGCATTGTGAGATAAAGAGAATAAGCAAGTGTGTTAGTATTCTGAAAACAGAATTTTCACTACAAGAAAAACAAAATATAGATGTAGGACCAATGATGCTTAGTAAATATTTCATAGTTCTTACTTTACATTAAAATATCCATATAAATTAATAATATATTTTCTTACTAAAATGTTTCCTAAATATCTGTGATTTCATAGTGTCCACTAAAGGAACTGGAAATAATGACACACCCATAAGCAATGAGCACTCCTAGCACTCAGATTGTGGGCTCTACATACCATTAGAGGGACTAGGGCTACTTAAATAAACAGTTGATTTCAAATATGAGGCAGCAAATGAGCAAGAGGTGCCCAAGTCACCTTTCATGTAGTATGAAAGGAAGCTACCAAAGACTACTGGAGCCACATAATCAGCAACATAATTAAAGTAATTGTAATAATAATAAACAAATAAGGCTCAAGAGCCAATTCGAATAGATATTTTTCCCATTGGCCAAGAATGTAGTAACAATTTGATCATGATTAAGAATAATAGGTTGGGCATGGTGGCTCACGCCTATAATGCCAGCACTTTGGGAGGCTGAGGCAGGTGAATCACGAGGTCAGGAGATCAAGACCATCCTGGCCAAAGTGCTGAAACCATGTCTCTACTGAAAGTACAAAAATTAGCTGGGTGTGGTGACACATGCCTGGAATCCCAGCTACTTGAGAGACTGAGGCAGGAGAATCACTTGAGCCCAGCAGGCAGAGGTTGCAGTGAGCCAAGATTGCACCACTGTACTCCAGCCCGGGCAACAGAGCAACAAGACTCCATCTCAAAAAAAGAAAAAAAAAAGAAGAAGAAGAACAGTAGTCATCTGAAACACATAAAAGAGGTTTAAATTCATTAGTGACACAAAAATAAATAAAAATTAAAATAAACAACAAAAACATTGAAATGAATAAACTAAAACTCATCACCTTTGGAAAATGCTAGTGAATTAAATAGTTATTTTGAAAACAGTTAATAAAGGCAAAGAATAGGGCATTCTTTTAACTATCATTTTGAGAAGGGCAAGTTTCTTTTTATGGTAATATTCCAGCTACAAATAAAGAAGAAAGGAAAATATAGAACATCACCATGTTCAACCTCCTCAAGAAATAATGTGTCTAGGCAAGAATCACTGATGGCCTCTAATGTCCCAGAAGAGGTGACCAGACATTATCCTGGTGGAAATCAAAATGCTACTGATGAAATGTTCTAGCCAAAAGAATCAAACCTGAATCTGATCAAACACCCAAGTTTTACTAACATTTTACAGGCTCTACAGGGAACAGAATAACATGTTAAATAACACCATGCAGTTGCAATCAGCAAAATCCAGAGGAGCAAAAACTCAGGTTAGAAGGAAACAGAGAAAGAGAGAGATAGAGAGAGTTATAGGTTGAATGAGGTAATTAGGAAACACCAATGAATTGAAATGTATGGATCTTACTTGGAGTCTGATTCAAATAAACAGTAAACAAGGGGAAAAAAATATGAGACAACTGGGAAATTTCAACAATGACCAGATATTTGATAGTATTAGGGAATTACTGTGAAATTCTGCATATGATGATGCTATTGTGGTTATAGGTATTTTTAAATGAATCCTGATCTTTGGGAAATATGAGCCAAAAAGTTGTCATAAGCAATAATATAATGCCTGAAATTTGCTTCAAAATGATCTGGGGGAGGCTGGAATGCTTGAAGCTGGATAAGGGGAACATGGGATTCATTGTAATATTCATCCTAGTTTTGTGTATTCTTGAAATTGCCTACAGTAAAAAACTTTTTGAGGGCTTCAATCCCTATACTACCAATCTTTCTGAACTAATTAGATGCATTTTGAGCCTCATCTGAAGCATGGAATGTATCCTCCACATCCTGAACTGTCGTCTTCTGAAGCAAACCTATAGGATCTCTCAATTATGTTGTCTCTTGGCAAATATTTATTTAGTAACTTTACAGGCTCTGAGCATACTGATCCCTATGTGGGGTGCAGGTAATGAAAAAGAAGGCCCAAGCTCAATCCTTAAAACCCTAGAATCTAGAGAGAAAGACAAGAAAATAGATCACTAGGACAAAAAAAACCTGGCTGACATGGTGGCCAGGGGAGCCCAGGAGCAGTGGGTTTAGTGGAGAGGAGTGAGGAGAGTTTTGTGCTGGGCTGTGGGTGGAGTCAGTCATTAATCCAATTAAAAGCCCAAGTTCCAACCTGCAGTCCTGGGGGTTACATGTAGTGGGGAGGACACAGAACACAGGTGTAACAACTGAACGAGACACTTCAGTTAGTGATGCCTGGGCCTGAGATGGTAGGTGGAACATGGCCATGGAGGTGGCTTGGTCCTCAGAGGCCTCTCTGAGGGAGGAATGCTTGAGCTCTGAGCACGCTTGAGAAGAGGCCAGCCCTGCAAGACCCTTCCTAGTCTGGCGGTGACGACTACATGGACCCCCCTTCTCCCATGCTCCTCCTGGCTTGCTGGGCCCCGGCCACACTGGCCACCTCCTGGGTGGTCCTTCAGCATGCCAGGCACGCACAGGGCTCTGGGCCTCTGCACTGCGGCTCCCCGTCTCACAAACCTGGAGGACACGCTCCCTCACTCCTGCAAGGCCCCGACCAACAGCCACATAATCCAAGCAGCCTTTTCTGCTGGGCTTCCCAGCAGGCAGTTGCCCCTTCCCCTTGACGCAGCCATATTTTCTGCAAGGCATTTACCACCCTCTGACATGTCCTATATTTACTCAGTTATCGTCCCCCTCTTGCTGGGAGAATTTCAGCTCCAGGAGGGCCAGGACGGAGTCTGTTTGGGATTCTTGTGTAGTCTCAATCCCTGGATTAGTATCTTGCATTTACGGAGTACTCAATATGTATTTCTCGGAGAAATGAACAACCATAAGAATCCAATAGGGAAAACACATTTCAGTTTCATATATCAGCAATAAAAATGAAATGTAATTTAGGCTTTTGTTGCCTTTGGAAACTGAAAGTTTAAACATGCTTTTTAAAGCTAGGAAGACATCTAACAGAAGTTGCACAGGATTTAATGAAGAAAATTACAAGAGATTTATTTACAACACTACAGAAAACATCATCAATGGGTCATGCTTTATAAAAATAAAAATTATCTTCAAATTTGTAATATCATGCAATTCCAATAAAAATTTCAATTTTTTGTAATGAGAAAATTGATTATCTCATTCTCTGCTAAAAATGTAAGAGACTAATAAAAATGGCCAACACAATCTTGAGGAAATTAAACAAGGTGATATGGGGTGTGTTGGGGAGATTGCTACGTCAAAGCATATTATAAATTCATAATAGGATTCCAGGCATGGTGGCTCATGCCTGTAATCCCAGAACTTTGGGAGGCTGAGGAGGCAGGGATCACCTGACGTCAGGAGTTTGAGATCAGCCTGGCCAACATGGTGAAACCCTGTCTTCACAAAAAATACAAAAAACAAAACCAAAACAACAACAACAAAAAAAGTCATAGTAGGATAGCAGCAATATTAGTAAAAGACTGAGTGAACTGGACACAGTGCCCAGAAACAGATCTATGCATGTGTGGAAAATTCAAATATGAGAAAGGTGTTAATGTGGGTCAGTGGTAAAACAATAGATTAATCAAGAAGTGGAGGTGGAATAATTGATTATTCATACAGGGAATAAAATAAAACTAGGTCCCAATCTCATGATCTCATACCACATTCAATATTCAATTCCAGTTGCATAAAGCCCTAAATGAGAAAAGCAAAATAATTTAAATTTAGGAAAAAAATATGGGACTATCTTTAATGTTTTACAACAGGGATATATATTTTTAAAGAAGACTAAATAAGAAAAACCACAAAAAAATAATTGCTAAATACATATACATTAAATTAAAAAAGAAAAAGCCTTTTTGGTAACAGGAGATACTATTTTAGAAATGCAAAAATAGCCACAGGTCAGGATAATTAGGCAAGAGAAAGAAATAAAAGGCATTCATATTGGAGAGGAAAAAGTAAAACCATCTCCATTTGCAGGTGACATGATTTTGTGCAAGAATATCCTGAGAAATCCATAAACAACCATTAGAGATAATAAACAAATTCAGTAAGGTTACAGAATACAAAATCAATACACAAAAATCAATTGTGTTTTTATATGTTAGCAATGAGCAATCCAGAAGGAAAACAAATAAAACAATGCCACTTTCAACAGCACAAAAGAGAATAAAAGACCTAGGAATAAATTTAACAACGGAAGTGTAAGCCTTGTGCATGGAAAACTATAAAACATAATTGAAAGAAAATGAAAATCTAAATAAGTGGAAAGATATCATATCATCACAGATTGGAAGCTTCTATAGTGAAGATAGCAAACTTCCTAAGCTGATCTACAGATCTGCAGATTCCATACAACTTCTACCAAAACACTAGGTGGCTTTCATTTATTTATTGTTTTTCTTTTTTTGCAGAGATTGACAAGGTAATCCTAAAATTCATATGAAATTCAAGGAAATTAGGGTAGCCAAAGCAATCTAGAAAAGCTTCAAACTTGCTACAATCTCGAAAAGTTTCAAAACTTACTACAATCTAGAAAAGTTTCAAAACTTGCTACAATCTAGAAAAGTTTCAAAATTTACTACAATCTAGAAAAGTTTCAAAACTTGCTACAAAGCTGTGGGAATTAAGACTGTGTGGCACTGGCGTAGGATAGACACAAATCAGTGGAAGAGTATTGAGAGCTCAGAAATAAACTCAGGCATTTATGGTGAATTTGATTTTCAATGAGTGCCAAGGCAAATCAATGGAGGACATAATAGTCTTTTTAACTAACAATGCTCATACAGCTGGATATCTACATACAAAAGAATGAAGTTGGATGCTTACCTCACACCATATACAACAAATAATTCAAAATGGATCAAAGACCTAAATGTAAGAGCTAAAATGAGAAAGTTATTAGAGGAAAATATGAGCATAGATCTTAGACTAGGCAATGGTTTCGTAAAGTATCAGCAATAAAATAAAAAAAAATGAATTGGGTTTCATCAAAATTAACAAATTTCAATTTTCGTGTTTTGAAAGACAGAATAAAGGGAAAACGTGACCAAGAGATTATGGAAAAAAACAAACAAACAAAAAACCTTCAAATCAGATAAAGTTCTAGTATTCAGTATTTATACAGAACTCATGGGTCAACAATAAAAAGACAAACATAATGAGGAAGGGATTCAAATGGACATTTCTCCAAAGAAGATATACAAATGGTCAATCAGCACATGAAAAGATGCTTGATCTCCTCACTCATATAATAAATATTAGCCACAAAAAAGAATGAAGAGCTGGTGTGTGTTACAAAACAGAGGAATCTTTTTTTTTTTTTTTTTTTTGAGACAGAGTCTTGCTCTGGCACCAGGCTGGAGTGCAGTGATGCAATCTCGGCTCACTGCAACCTCCACCTCCAGGGTTCAAGCACTTCTTCCGCCTCAGCCTCCCAAGTAGCTGGGACCACAGGTGCATGCCACGAGGCCCGGCTAATTTTTTTGTATTTTTAGTAGAGACGGGGTTTCACCGTGTTGGCCAGGATGGTCTCCATCTCTTGACCTCGTGATCCGCCCACCTCGGCCTCCCAAAGTGCTAGGATTACAGGCGTGAGCCACGGCGCCCGGCCAACACAGAGGAATCTCGAAAACATTATGGTAAGTGAAAGAAACAAGTCAGAAAGACCACATCGTGTGTGAATCTATCTCTATGAAAGGTCTGGAACAGGTTAAATCCAGAGATAGAAAGTGGATTGGTGGTTTCCAGGAACTGGGGGAATGAGGAATGGGGCACGCTGGCTAATGGGCATGGGGTTTATTTTGGGGTGATGAAAATGTTCTGGTGTTAGACATTGGTTATGGTTGCACAGCCTTGTGAATGTGTAAACGCCACTGACTTATTTTATTTTATTTTTTGAAGTAGCGTATGCCTCTGTCACTTAGGCTGGAGTGCGGCGGTGTGATTTCGGCTCACTGCAACATCTGCCTCCTAGGTTCGAGCCATTCTCCCACCTCAGTCTCTCGAGTAGTTGGGATTACAAACTCATGCCATCATGCATGGCTAATTTTTGTACTTTTAGTAGAGATGGGGTTTCACCATGTTGGCCAGGCTGGTCTCAAATTCCTGACCTTGAGTGATCAACCCACCTCAGCCTCCCAAAGTGCTGGGATAACAAGTGCCAGCCACCATGCCCAACCTATCTTAAAAGGGTGAATTTTCTGATATGTGAATATACAGACACCATAGACTGGGAAAAATATATGTAACAGGTAACAGAGGATTAATATTTAGGATATATAATGTATAATCACTTTGAAACATCAGTAGGATAGGAAAACGAACAAAGTGTGTGAATGACCAACTCAATACAAAGAAAATAAGGATGGTCCATAAATCCATGATAGAAAGCAATGAAAAGTCTTGCACACTGCTGGCAGGAATGTAGATGGTGTAACCACTGTGAATAGCATGTCAGTACCCAGTGAGACTGGAGATGTGGACTCTGTGGCCCAGCGATTCTATTTCTAGTTATGCAGCCCAGGGAATAACTCCTCTAGTTCAAAAGAGGACAGGTGAAAGAATTCATATAGCAATTTTTCTTGCCATGGAAAAACATCAGAGAAACATCTAAAATGTCCAACCACAGGAAAACAGATATATGTATGACTAAGGATGCTATATCCATGAGCATAAGTGAACTAGCACTACAATTTTCAAGAGAGGTAGATTTCACAAACATGTTGAGAAAAATATTTTAAATTAAAAGCAATGAAAAACACAAGTTGTTGAAGAGTGTATCCAAAATAATGTTGCTTATATCAAGGTCAAAAGGGCTGGGCAGGGGACTCGCCTCTGTAATCCCAGTGCTTTGGGAGGTCCAGATGGGTGGATCATTTGAGGTCAGGAGTTCTTGAGACCAGCCTGGTCAATGTGGTGAAACCCCATCTCTACTGAAAATACAAAAATTAGCTGAGCATGGCGGCGGGCACCTGTAATCCCAGCTACTCAGGGGGTGAGATAGGAGAATCGCTTGAACCCGGGAGGCAGAGGTTGCAGTGAGCCAAAATTTCACCACTGCACTCCAGCCTCGGTGACAGAGTGAGACACTGGAAAAAAAAAGTCAAAAGCGCATACAGCGATACATATGGATGTGTATGTATGAAGCACAAGCAAATGAGAGGCATGTTCATTAAAAAACAAACGGAATAGCGTTTACCTGTTGCAGAGAGATAGAGTATGTGGCTGGGAAGGGGCACAAGGAGCTTCAGTGACACTGGCAACATTGTGGTTCTTAACCTGGGTGATGGGCACATAAGCATATATTATTTTATTCTTTATATCTTATTGTATATCTTGAATGTCATGTAAGAATTTCTAAAAGAAAAACAATTAGAGGTGGGCATGGTGACTCACATATGTAAACCCAGCACTTTGGGAGGTTGAGATGAGAGGACTGCTTGAGCCTGAAAGTTAGAGACCAGCCTGGGCAACATGGTGAAACCCTGACTCTACAAAACGTACAAACATTAGGTGGGTGTGGTGGCATACCTTTGTAGTCCCAGCTACTTTGGAGGCTGAGGTGAGAGGATTGCTTGAACCCAGGACGTTGAGGCTGCAGTGAGCCACCATTGTGCCCCTGCTCTCCAGCCCGGCTGACAGAGCAAGACCCTGTCTCAGAAAAAAGAAAAAAATTAGAAAATATAATTTTGAAACTCTCATCAAAACATCAAATTATAAGATATCTAGGGCATAAATATACAATATGTAGAATAATTAATCTATAAATTTAATGGGATTCCAAAAGGCCAATAGGATATTTTATGAAAAGTAAAAACTGATTATTGAAACAATGTGGAAGGGTGTTAACATGGGGAGAAATGCTGGATATAGTATACACCTAAAGTAAAATAAAATTTAAAAACATAAACAAATAAAGAGTAAATATCTCAAGTGCTCAAAAAAAAAATAGCCAAGAAAATTTTGAAAGAGCTGAAGAAGAATGGGTGACTGGCCCTATCACAGGTATAAAGTTCATTATAAAATTATGGAAATAAAAATTACACCATTGGCAGAGTGATAAGAAATTAAAGCAATAAAACAGAAACCAGAGGCAAGGGATGAACAGGTATGCTCACCCCTAGATAGAGCTTAGTTTGACAGAGGTGACATCAAATTTGTGATGAGAGAATTGAATCACAACTATACACACAAAATGAATTGCAGATGAATTAGAGTTCTTAAATGTGGAAAATAAAGCTTCAACATTTTAAAAGAAATGAGGAAATGATACATTTATCACTTGGAGATAGGGAAGGATTACTTAAACATGCATAAAGGCAATACCTGTAAAGAATTCTATCAAGCCAAAAAAAAAAAGATCTGTGTAAAGGAGCTTAACATTCATAGTTAATGGCATCTAGTAATAATGGGAATACATTCTGAGAAATGCATCATGAGGCAATTTCATCACTGTGCAAACCTCATACCATGTACTTACACAAACCTAGACGGTATAGCCTGCTACACACCTAGACCCTGTGCACAGCCTGCTGTTCCTAGGATACAAACCTGTACTGGATACTGCAGGTCATTGCAACACAATAGTATTTGCATATCTAAACATAGAAAAGATACAGTAAAAATATGGTATCAAGGATAAAAAATGGTACATCTGTTCAGGGCACCTACCATGAATGGAGTTTATAGGACTGGACGTTGCTCTGGGTGAGTCAGTGAGTGAATGGTGAGTGAGTTCACCACTGTGGACTTTATGAACACTGAACACCTAGGCTACACTAAATCTATAGAAAACGTAAAGCAGTTGTGCTACAGCATTACCGTGACTATGCTGTCACTAAGTGATAGGAATTTATAATCTCATGGGATCGCCGTTTTCTACGCCAGCTGTCATTGGCTGAAATGTTGTTATGACACTGAATACACAACTGTACTGAATACACAACTGTGTCCAGTCCTATTCAATGTCAGGAGGAAAGAGCAACCCCAGTCAGTTTTGAGGAATGAGAGGAAGAGAGGCACCCTGTGGAGAGAGAGACAAAGGCGAAACCCAATCTGTGGAATCCTCACCTTTTCTTAATCTCACTTGAATGTGGGGGGCATGTGATGAGCAGAGACCTCCCCGTGTCCTGGTTGTTGGACCCCACCTTATGGTGGTGACATCATCATGAGAAAAGAACATGTGGCCTGTGATTAAAGGCAAGGCCATCTGTGACGTGGTTCTAGTCTCCTGCAGGGGTGGGCATCAAGGGGGCAGGAGAGTCCAGGAGGGATTGGTGAGGCCTGGGCCATAGGAAGAATGATGCGTGGCAGGATCCAGGTTTTTCCTGAGACTCTCCGTAAGGGAATGCCGAGGCTTTGGTGATCCTTTGCTCTCCCAGCCTTGCTGGTGCGGAATTGCACATGGTGAAGCAGGTGGTGACAGGAGACACGTTTTCCTGCCTGGTGTCTGGTGTCCTGCTGCTTAGAGGGGATCCCCAGGCATCAGCGACCAGGCCAGTCAGAGGCTCAGAAGGAACCAGCCCTGCCCACACCTGGACCTCAGACTATCACAGGCAGCCAGAGCTGCGAGAGAACAAATCCCTGTTGTTAAGCTGCCCAGTGTGTGGTAATTTTTCATGGCAGCCCTAGCAACAGAACGTGCTATATTATGTCATCTGTGTCTATATCTGTGTCTGCCTACATCTATCCCTCTATCTGTCCAGCTACCTGCACCTATGCCTATATTTATACCTACCCCTGTAACTCTGTTGGTATATCTATCTACTATCTATCTATCTATCTATCATCTATTACCTACTTATCTCTCTGCCACCTACCTCTCTCTCTGTCTGTGTGTCTATCTACCTATCTCTATCATCTGTCTAATTATCTATGTATCTATTTATTTAACTGTCTGTAGGTCCATCTATCTACTATCTATTATCTACCTATCTGTCATCTATCTCTCTGTGTGTCTATCTCTATCATCTGTTTATCTATCTATCTATATTTCGATCTATCTATCTCTCTATCTGTTGTTCTATATATTCATCTGTCTGTCTGTCGGTCTGTCCATCTAGCTACCTATCTATCTATCTACCTTTCTATCACCTATGTATCTATCTATATAACTTCTGTATATCTATCCTTCATCTATTTATCTGTCTATGTATCCTCTATCTAGCTACATATCTATCATCTATCAATCAATCATCTCTCTGTTTATCCATCTATTGATCTATCAATCTCCAAAACAAATTGCTGAGTGACGAAAGGCAGTCACAGAGTGAGTTATACTATAAAATGGAATTCATATGGAGTTAACAGTTCACTTAAAGTTGATAGAAAGGTCATTTTCTACTTCGTTGGGCCAAAAGAGCCTGCCACCCTTTCTAACTTTCCTCTTTCTTCTATGTCCCACCCCTGTCCTGGAGGGACATCCTGCCGTCTGTGTCTTGGAGACACATGCGGATGTTGGCCACCTTCACCCCCTCACCCTTCACCACTTCCCCACTTCCACCTAGTCTGTCATTCAAACAGAAGCCAGAGCAATCCTGTTAGACCTGGACTCGGGCCCCTTCACTGAGGCTCCAGGAAGAGAAAACCTGGAGTCCCTTTATTCTGAACAGTGAGCTCACGGGACGAGAGCCGAGGGCCATCTGGCTGCATAACGGGAAGTGCTTCTGCAGAAGAGGAGACAGCCATGGACAGTGTGTGAGACAGAGAGAGGGAGAGACAGGGACAGACAGACAGAGAGGCAGAGACAAAGAGACTGAGACAGAGAAGGCAGAGACAGAGACAAAGACAGAAAAGGAGACAGAGACATGGAGAAAGAGATGAAACAGAGAAAGAGAGGTAGAGACAGAGAAACAGAAATAGACACAGAAAGAGACAGAGAGACAAAGACAGAGAGAGACAGAAAGAGACAAAGACAGACAGATGAGACAGAGACACCAGAAAGACAGAGACAAAACAGAGACAGAGACAGAGAGACAGAGAAAGACAGAGACAGAGAGACAGATATAGAGACAGAGACAGAAAGAGACAGAGCCAGAGACATGCAGAGACAGACAGAGCGACAGAGAGAGACAGCCACAGGGAGAGAGGGCAAGCATCTGGGAACCACAGCCTGGCACGGTGCCTACAGTGAGGGAACCTTTGGGTTGGCTCTGCCCTTGGACTTCTTGAATACAGAAGCCAGATGCACCTTATTTTTCTAAAACTGTTTTGAGTGGGGTTTCTGCCACTTTTATCTGAAAGCACCCAGTATGCAGCCTTTCTTGGACCACAGTCAGTGCAGGAAGGTATTTGTGAAATTGGATTGTACTCACTATTTCCAAAGACAATAAACGTGAACAACCAAAGGCTTATTTATCCAGCTTTTCTCTCGGTGCCACAGGTCACTGAATGCTACACTATCAATGTCTCATCACATCATTGTCTCCAGAGTGCCTGGAAGACTTTTACCACTTCTCTGGACATTTTTCTCTTGCGCGTATAGAATGGGGGGCTGTGGTTGCTTGTGACATCACAACCCCCTTCAAGAACCCGAGCAGCTGGGATTGCTTAGGAGTAGATGACTCTTGCTTGCCCCTTTCCTCTGATCACTGATGGGGTCTCAACTCAACCAAAAGCAGGACAAAGAGCAGGCAGAGGGTGTCTGGGGGAGGATTTGGGGAGAAGGTTCTGTGCAGGAAACAGTGAGCGGGGCACTTAAGCAGGACCCCCAGATGTGCCCCCATGACCTGAACCCTTCCTGGATGCTCACCAGGGCAGGGACCCCTGCCTTCTGCCCACACTGAATGGGTAATGGCCAATCAAGAGAAGTCCACACCCACTTGCTGTCCTGGGCTGCCAGGGAAGCTGTCTCAGGACACCCTGCCATCTGAATTTTCACACTCAAAGTGGGACCACCACATGCTGATTCTTGTATGCTTCTTGCATTGCTTCCCTCATCTCTGCCATGGCCACAGGTACCAGCTGCCAGACCCAGACCTTCTGCTGTCTTCAGCCAAGATCTCCACCTTTCCGCTGGCAGGTGATCATACCCCTGGGGACTCAGCGAAGTCCGGAGGTGATGAGTAGCAGCTCGCGGTTTTGCAGGGACAACAACATGGCCACTGAGAAGCATGTCCCTGCTGGGCAGCCAGGCTGTGGAGAAGGCCCACCAAACAGAAGATGCTGACCTCTGGCCACATGAGGACAGACGCCTGCAGAATCACGGCTGCTGTGTTACCAAGGCACTAAAGGAAGGTGCCAGAGGACAACGGAGGCTGCAGAGGAGGAGGCCACAGAGGAGGAGGCCACAGAGCGGGAGGCCACAGAGGAGGAGGCTGCAGCTGCTGCAACCTTGCATGCTCTCTGGAGGGACATCCTACTAACAAGGCTCTGTGGGGCTTGTGACCAAGAATGGAGGCCACTTTTTCTCTGCAACTCGGAAAAGAGAGTCAGCCAATCCATGTGGTCCAAGGGTGTCTATGTGTTGGGAGGGTGGGGGGAGGGAGAGAGAGAATAAATCTTTTTGTCTTAAGCACAAGCAACCACGTGGTCACAAAGAGGCCTGTTCTGGGGCAGGGGAAGGGAAGAATGTAAAAGCAAACTTTTTGCACCTGTGTTCAACGGTGAGCCGTAGAGAGGGGAGGGAGGGGTCGGAGCTGGGTGTCCGCTCTCAGACGGGGTCATGGTGGATGACAGCTGGATCCTGCCCTGTTGTTTCTGAATTTCCCATCCTCCAAAGCAGGAGGCAGGGGATGGTTATTAAACACGCTGAGAATGGAGACAGATACCATAAAAATCATCTGGATACAACTTCATTCTATTAAAGCAAATAGCTGAAGGGCCCGCGCCATGTGCCTCCAGGTCTTGTGTGCACACAGCCTGTCTTTCATCTGTGCATCTGCAAATGCCTCAGGGATAATGGCTGTTATAAAAATGAAGAATTGTCTAGGTGGGTTCTTTTTTCAAAAAATAAAGGAAAGATCATGTTTAGACATTATTTTCTTGAGGGACATGCAACAAATAATGACAACTGGCTTCTCCAGCTTTGCCTGTGTTTTTTTCTTTTTTCCTCTTCTGTTTGGCTTTCTTTTGTTTCGGAAGGAAAATGTTCACAAGTACCAACATCCCTAGATTTGCAGAAAATTAATTCTGTAGAAGATGTGGAAACGATAGCCTATAAAGTTAATGAGATATTACTGAAGTCTAGATAAACAATTAGCAGTATTAGCTGAGAAGATAAACCAGGACCTGTTGCCACTGAACAGAACTGCGACTAATTAAATTGAAAATTACAGCACAAGCGTGTGAAAACAAAGGCGAATTGAATGGGGGTGAGAATTAACGGAGCTAATATTGCAAAGGCAACACTGTTATTAAAAATGAGAGGGAGGGTGGCGGTATTAAAACCATTCATTTCCCCCCCGCCCCCACACACTCCACCAGGTTCTGTTTTAATCATGGCATTTCTCGGTGTCCCTGTGATCCCCATGTCTGTTTCCGGCCACTCTGAAGGTCTCTGGCGATTCTGAGTTTGCAAATTTTCATGTACATCCCCTGTGCAGTGGCAGTGCCAGCCAAGTGAAGGGGTCCCTTCCTGACCCCACAGACCATCCACGTATCCCTGAAGCATGAAATTGGCTTCCTTGTTTCTGGGCATGAGGAGCTATAGACCTCCCTGGGAAAATGAACTGCATGTCACATCTCAGCATTTTGTGTTAAGATTCACGAGCCCCAGAGCCCACCTCTCAGGCTCAGGGCATAAACCTTTATTTGTCCTTTTTAAAAAGTATCCTTTACAGTCTTCCCGTTAATACTCTTGTTCCTCCTTCTCCTTGTCTTGGAGAGTCTGGAGCATCCCAGGAAGGCTGGTGGGAATGGAGGCAGAGGGAGCCCAGAGGGGAATGGGTCCTTTCACCAGGCAGGGAGCTGGGCTGGTGAGGTCCATGGCCTGGTGGCTGCTCAGGTCCCATCTCCAAGCAGGTGGAGACTGGGGGAACCACGTATCTCTTTGTGAGATCCAACGTTAGCTCTAGCCAAGAAAGGAGGCAAAAAAGGGATTTTGCCCACTTTTTAAAGCATATCCAGGTGTTCTAAGGGCTTTTCCATCTTCTGCACCTGTGCACTGAGGGGCCAGGAAGTCACCCCCTTCCATAACAGCCAGGGAATGAGCTGTGTGGTATCAAGGATTTCTTCCTAACACTGTGCACCCTGCTCTCCTGACAGAACAAAAAGCCTGCCTGAGGGGAATAGTCATTGCATAGCCTTACACGGGCCACTGGGAGCTGGATTGTTACAGAGGTTCTGAGAAAACTTGAATGGTCAGCCCTGAAGCCTGAGAATGGCTACGCCATGCTTGAGAACATCTCTGCTGCCCACAGGATTTCCTGGAACTGGAACCAGACACTGAACTCTCAGTAGGACTTCTTCTCCAATATGCCAGGCTTCCCCTACATGTCTCTAACTGGACAGGTTCCCTCCCTCAGGGCCCCAAGACTTTCCCTTTCACTATAAAATGAGGGCATGGGTTGCAGATGGCATTCTCTGAATCCTGAAGCCTGGAGAGTAGACCACTTAGTTCTGCTGTCATTGTATTCTCCAGCTGGACATGTCACAGGGCTCAATGGTGGTCCTCAATACCTCTTTAAATCTGTGACATTTAGCTCTCTTTAGACCAGCGCAGCTCTGTCTCCTGTAGCGGCTCCATTTAAGCAGAGAGCAGCCCCAGCTCCTTGCTAAAGGATACCTTAGAGCCTCTGCCTCCTTCCGGTGTCATCCCTGCTACTGATAGTGTTCTCTGTCTTGCTCTATCATTAGATAAAGGTCAGCTATTGACAATCCGGCTAGAGAAGAAGCTTTATCAAAGAGGCCAGTGGATGGAGCTGCCACGTTTGAGGCATGCGGTCTCTTTGATCGATCACCACGTGAAGGCCTTTGCCTCAGGCACTCTGCTCTGAAGTCTGGTTGGATTTTCTGCAGGAAAGTGGAACTTATTTGGAAAAGCGTTGGAGGGGCATTCACTGCTCAGCAGTGGCCTGCAAGGTAGGTTGAAATCTCAACCCACACCAGTGGTGAATGAGTAAAATACCAAAAGGCCATTCAACTGGGCATCTCTGTAGTATCCAGCAAGGACTCAAAGGGCATAAGACTGTCTGCTATGAATGTTCAGCTCCCAACAGAACCCTCATTTTTTCCATTAAGAACTGGCAGTTGGCACTAATTGAGCCCCAACCCACCCAGGGGTGGGGTTTTCAAGACTCAATTCTATCCCCATCTGCACTGCACAGAGGGAGGATGATCAATTAGCCTCATTAGTAACTTCTCTATCAATACAGACGTGGGTTCCAGAGACACCCATCTAACCAAGAGCTGATGACCCTATTGATTAAGCAAATGTGTATCATTTCAAGTGAAAATAATCATCCAGACACAATGCCAGAAGGAGCTAGTCTTGAAGATCTTTCAGCAACTCATCACACGTGAGAATAGAGCTGTGGAAAAGATTTTAGTGTAAATACTGTAATTCTGCCAGCAGTTAAATAACCTTAAACTGACTCATTATCTTCAGACTAACATGTTAATAATTTAACTGGCAAACATTTCATAAGTTAATTCTGAAAAGATTTAATCATAGGTAGATTTAATTAATTCCATATTTACACTAGCTTTTGCGATTTTAACTTCAAATGATTTTTTTAAGAGTCAAAGAGGGTGTAGACATGCTGCACAAATGGTGAAATGACAGAGTCATCCTGACTGTAGGGCCAGGGCCCCACAGGGTCGGGGAGTGTCCCTTATGCTGTGCTGAGGTGCTGGGTCTGAGAAATAAAAAGACAGGACACAGAAGAACTGGAAAAGAGCAGCTGGACTTGGGGGGCCATGCCACCTATACATGGAAACAGGCAAGGCCCCAAATGTCCAGAAGCGTCTGTATTAGGTACAAGGCAGGGGGAAGGATCCTGAGTGAGGTCATCTACAGGCTTAATAATAGGGCATATATAATCACCTGAGTGACAAGCAAGGGGGCCACCCCATTGTGTCACCTGGGCAGAGAGGTGGGCCGTGCTCAGTGGGGGGCCGGGCCGTGCACAGTAGTAGAGGGTAGTGTATAGAAAAGGGGTCCACCCCCATTAGGTCACCGAGGCAAGGAGGTGGGCTGTGTGCAACAGGTGTCATGCACAACACTTCTTATCTGGGGGCTGGAGACGTCAAAGGATCCCTATAGAAAGATACTGTAAACCAGTGCAGTGGGAGCTGACAGACGTGTGCTCTTCTCTTAAGATATTTATGGGAGGATTCTCTGAGCTAGCACAGAAGTGAGAAAAGACTGACAGGGTGTACAGCCGCCGTGACTGGTCACACCAGAGGGGTTCTTCTCCCTCGGTGACTTCCAGGATCTCAGGCCTGAGGC
>CAUYQU010098447.1:0-57944 GCA_963574635.1 Cheracebus regulus
TGTACCCATTGTTTAGCTCCTGCTTATTAGTGAGAACACACAGTACTTGGTTTTCTATTTCTGCATTAATTCACTTAAGATAATGCCCTCCAATTGTACCTGTGTTGCATGATTTCATTCTTTGTTTTATGACTGCATAGTATTCCATGGTGTATATATATATACCATTTTTTTTTTTTTTTGAGAGGGAGTCTCACTCTGTCACCCAGGCTGGATTTGCAATGGCACCATTTCAGCTCACTGCAACCTCAGCATCTCGGGTTCAAGAGATTCTCCTGCCTCAGCCTCCCGAGTAGCTGGGATTATAGGCACCTGCCACCACACCCAGCTAATTTTTGTATTTTAGTAGAGACAGGGTTTTACCGTATTGGCCAGGCTGGTTTCCAACTCCTGACCTCAAGTGACCCATCCGCTTCAGCCTCCCAAAGTGCTGGGATTACAGATGTGAGCCACCGCCCCCAGCCCATGTACCACATTTTAAAAATCCAATCCACCACTGGTGAACACTTACATTGATTTCAAGCCTTTAATATTTTAAATTGTACTCTGATAAACATAAGAGTACAGGTGTCTTTTTGATGAAATTACTTCTTTTCCTTTGGCTGGGTACCTAGTAATGAGATTACTTAAATTACTATTCAGTTCTATTTTCAGTTCTTTTCAAAATCTCTATATATTTTCCATAAGAGTGGAGCTAATTTACATTCTCATCATCAGTGTATAAGTGTTCCCTAAAAATGATGTTTTAAACAGAACAGGTTTTGTGTGGTTTTATTTTGGTTGTCTTTGGCTGATTTAGGAACGTTAGAAAGTATGATGTTCATTTTAACGTGAAAACACTTAAGTTTAAAGCAGATCTCTACTTATGGTCTAGGCCAGTTCTAAAAGTGAGTCCACAGTTGATCAGTTCTTATCTGTTTGAGCACCAACATCCAGGTGAGAGGACAGCCTAGTGTGCTGGCTCCCCTTCTAGATCAATAACTTGCACATTCGAGGCTGAGAATAAGGTCCTTCTTCATACAGTCCTCTGCCACATATATTTTTGGAGAGGTAAGATATTAATTGATATCAGTTAATAACAGCCTCTGAGATATCTGCTTCTATGACAACCTCTCTCTATCCTAATTCAGATTCCTGATTAAAAATGAAAAATTATTTTTAAAAATTAGAAACACCTTTGTATTTGTCATTGCAGGTGTCTGGAACCAATTTGATTGGCTTCAGAATGTAATAGTTTCACTGACAAAACAATTTGAGAATATTTTAAGACAAAAGCTGGCCATGATCCATTAGAAGACCTAGAAGTTCAGCCGTGTGACCAAATGATGACACTAGACAGTCAAACCCATTCATCATCACAATACTTTTTTACAGTAAAAACAGCAGCCCTTAGAATTTATCTAGTGGAAATGAGACATATAGTGTAACCAAGTAACTAGTGATAGTTTCCATAATAAGCTCCTTGCTGCTTCTATACCTCAGTCATGTCTAGTAAACATTATCTGGTAAACATTATCATTCCACAATCCACTCTATGACACCAGTAATTCCACTTCTAGTTATCTACCCTAGAAAAGTGTGTGTGTGAGAGAGACATGCACGAAAATGTTTGTGGCCATGCTGTTTGTTATTTTTTAAACCTTAGAAACAATTAACTTCTTAATTAGAAAACCTAACGGTCCCCCATTGGAGAAAATGGATTTAAATACTGTGAATCAACATGAATCAGCATAGTTAAAAAAAAAAAAAACCTTCAAAGTTGGAGAATATTTGTAAATCATATATCTGATAAAGGATTACCTTCCAGAATATATAAAGAACTACTACAGCCCAACAGCAAAAAAACAAACAAACGAACCATAATTTAAAACAGGGGAAACAACCTGAATACATATCCTCCAAAGAAGAGTACACATATGAGCAAAAAACACAAAAAGATGCTCAGCATCACTAATAATTCAGGAAATACAAATCAGATACCATTTCACACCTGCTAGGTTCTGAGAGAAAAAGAACAAGAGAGAGAAAAGAAAATAAATGTTGGTAATGATGTCGAAAAATTAGAATCGTTGTGAATTGCTGGTAGGAATGTAAAATGGTGCACTACCATGGAAGACAGTATGATGGTTCCTCAAAAAGTTAAGCATACAATTCCTGTATGATTCCATAATTTCACTTCTAGGTTTATATCCAAAAATTGAAATCAAAGACTCAAACAGATATTTGCACACCATTGTTCACAGCAACATTACTCACAATGGCCAAAATGTGAAGACAACCCAAACGCCCATCAATGGATAAATGGATAAACAAAATGTGGTATATGCATACATGCTTTAGAATTTTATTCAGTCTTTAAAAGGAAGGAAATATTTTGATGCATGCTGTATCATAGATAAACTTTGAAAACATTAAGCTAAGTGAAATAAGCCAGACACAAAAGAACAATTATTTTATGATTCCACTTATATGGGGTACTAGAACAGCCAAATTTATCAAGAAAGTAAAATAGTGGTTACCAAGGACTGCTGGAAGGAAGATGAAAAGCAATTGTCTAACAGTTACAGAGTTTCAGTCTGGGATGATTTTTTAAATTGTGGAAATCAAATAGTGGTAGCTGGGCATGGTGGCTCACACCTGTGATCCCAGCATTTTGGGAGGCTGAGGTGGTTAGATCACTTAAGTCAGGAATTCAAGACCAGCCTGGCCAACATGGTGAAATCCCATCTCTACTAAAAATACAAAACTTAGCCAGGCGTGGGGGCAGGCACCGGTACTCCCAGCTACTCTGAGGCTGAGGCAGGAGAATCACTTGAACTCTAGAGGCGGAGGTTTCAGTGAGCCCAGATCACACCACTGCACTCCAGCCTGGTGACAGAGCAAGACCCCCATCTCAAAAAAAAAAAAAATAGTAGTGATGTTACACAACAATGTGAATATACTCGATAGTACTGAATTGTATACTCAAAGAGACTTAAAATTGTAATTTTTGTTAGGATTTTTTTGCAATAACAATATTTTTCTTCAATCAGGAAAGGGAAAGATAATCAAATGTGGTAAAATGTTAAAATTAAAATGCCTTTAAACTCAGTGGTAGGTTTATTTTACTAGTTCTGTACTTTTCTATGTATTTGACATGTCTCCGTTTACTCTTTATTAATTGTTATAAGTTTTGAGGAAAGTTTTTCTTAAAATCATCAGACCTTCTCTGTCAGGTAGAATGGTAAAAAGATGGGATAAGGTACTGAAGGCTGAAGATTGTCTCTTTAATTAAAAGATTCATCTCTTGTGGCCTAAAACAGTGCTTCTCACATCTTGTTAAAAATGAAGATTCTGATTTCATTGGTCTGGGGAGGGGCCTGAGGTTCTCTAACACCCAGGTGATGCAGAAGCTACTGGTCCACAGACGCACAGTGAGTAGCGAGGAGCTAAAGAGCCACATACATCATCTTTCATCCGAAATTTCTTCTTAGTTATGTACCACTGGATGATAAAGGGCTGAAATCAGCCTTGATTACCCTTCAATGAAAAATCTATTATCTTACTATTTGTTTGATAAAGACTACTGTAAGGTAAAATTATGAACAGTTAAACCCTAATCATTGTTGAAAATATTTCATAATGACTGCATCTCTTTTAAAAATCCTAATGGAAACTTTGGACTCAGCTGTCGAAATCCATAATAAGTGCACAGTTTGGGACACACTAACTCCTCTCTCCCAAATGAATTTTGAAATAGCAATTGCCATAGCACAAATTTCCATTAATAAAAAGTTACTTTAGTTGATTATATGGTCCTTAAGAGCCTCTCTTCTCTCTCTCTCTCTCTCTCTCTCTCTCTCTCTCTCTCTCTCTCTCTCTCTCTCTCTCTCTTCCTCTCCCTCCCTCCCTCCCTGTTAATTCTAGAATAATCCAAGATCAGGAGCTAATATTCACCTACAATAAAGTGATTAATTGCTTAAAATTGAAAAAGCTCCTAGGAGAAAATTTCTTGCCAGGATTGTTTAGAATCTGTTCTGTCTGGTGGGCCCCCAAGGTGCCAATCTAGTTTTCTGAATTAAAGCTTTCAGGAGGCCTAATGTTCATATAATTGGCCTAAATATGATTCACCTAATTGCCAAATATGATTCAACTAATTGCCAAAAAGGGAGAAATCTTTTGTATCCCCCAGTTAACCACCAGACCACCAGATCTCTCTTCAGAAATGAATGATAGGGTTCTCCAAATAACTATAGTTGATTAAGGGTAAGCTGATGTCAGCCATAATTATTCCACTGCTGAACTTGTTTTACTCCAACATCCACTGAACTTTTAAACAACATAAGGCTATTTGTAACATTCATTAATCTTTCATCAGCCTGTGATTTCAGAGGCATGAAACGTCTTTAATCCAAACTGAAAATTTTGACATATGTCCCAGGTCAATGGTTCTTTGGAATCTGTACCGTTTTTCCAAATAGAATCATAGTTATAATAATAATACATACATACAGCTAAATCTTATGGTGCCCTAACTCTGTGCCAAGCCCTGTTCTACACATTTTAAATGGATTATCTCATAGGATCCTTACAATAGCCCTGTGAGATAGGTAGTATTATCATCTCCAACTCACAGTTAAAAAAAATAAAGACTCAGAAAATTAAACATGTCCAAAGCCACAAAGTAAGTGGCAGTTTCTGACTCTAGAGCCCTGTTCTTTGCCATGACGCTCAATTGCTAATTTTAATTATAATTGCTAATTCCAGTCATAAATGGGGTCAAATAGGGCTGCTCTTAACTGCTTGATAGAGCTACAGTAAATTAGGAAGCATGTCCCTTTTTTAGCAAGCATCTTCCTCTATAATATGTCTTTATTCACTCTCACTTGGAGTAGTCATTAGAAACATATGGGCCAGATAGCTAATTACTGTCAGGAAAAAACTTTATATTTGGCAGAGAATCTGCAATATTCAAGTGGAAGAACACTAATGCCTCTATTGAATCCTTCAGTTCATTTTAGCTACTTAGGGAAGTTTATATCAGGAGGACTACAATCCAGGGGTATGCTGAGGTTTCTTTTTGAAGAATAGCTCATTGTAATGCAGACTTGATTATAAAAAGCTGGGACTTGAATAATATCAGCACGTTTTTATTTCTAAGGCATTTGAATTCCTTCCAAAGTACTTACATCCCTCAACAAAAATTAGGCTCCTCCTAAGCCTGATACTTCATTAATGAGTAAAAAGGCTCTATATAGGTACAAGATATCAACAGCCCAAAAGGAGCTATTTTCACATCAACTCAAGACGCATCTACCCATTTGCTGTGGCAATGTTGGGAAAGGTCATACTCTGGGTGGGTCAAAGAAGGAAAAGGCTGAAGAATATTAACCATATTGAGTCAGGAAGCAGAAAACCCAATTTATTTCAATCCCATTTGCAGTCTTAAACTACAACTTTTACTGACAATGTCTCTATTTCAAAAAGATATTTCTCAATAAAATGTAATTCAGACATAATTTGCTTGCCAAAGGCCAAGCTGCTATCTTGTACCTCTGGATTTGCATAGCACATTTCCATCAGGACCTGAAGGCACTAAAGATATATTTAACTGGCTTCCTACAGATACAGAAAAGTGAGCTTTTTTGATACTGTAGCAAAACTCAATAGATAGCAGTTTCCTTATGATTAGCTGCAATGTGGAATCTAAAACTGTATTGATGAATTTTTTATAGTCCCATTAAAATCCATCAGTCTTATGCACTTCCAGTGAATTTTTTACCCATGTTACCCATGTAATGCTATATGCCTGCCGTTTTGCCATTTGGAAAGTATTAGTTCACTGTGAAAATCTTCCAGATGTTGATACATTAATTTGACAATAACAAAAAAGTTACATTTGTTGATATATATAAATAATGCTAGCATATAAAATTCATATTTACTAAGATTGACCTCAGAGAAATCTTTAAATATTGAGAAACTGTTGAACTCACAGTGATGGATGTGAGGCTTTTACAATTCTAATTTTGCTTGAAATCTTAGATTTTAACGCTGATAAAAACACTGTGAGTTGTTTGTCTTAAAGTAGCAGCCTTCCTTTGTTCACTGGAGAAAATGTCTGCCAATACCCAAATTTGAATATCTATGGTTTGTCAGTCATTCCTTCAAATAAAAATGCTGTTCCAAAAATAAAGTTCTAATTCAAACAATTTGCTTACGTTCTTTTTTTAAAGACAATATACTTTGACAGCAAAAGTGCTTCATGAAGCAGACTTCCCATATGACTGCACAGAATATTTAAAAATTACACCGTGTGGTTGTGAAAAATATGACAACTAGTACAGTCTGGCACCTCTGCCTTGATTTGCATGAAGACATTAGCAGCCTTACCCATCGTTGTTTTTGTAGCAGTAGTGCAAATGACCATACAGTTAAAAAGGTGAATCGAGTCTTAGCATTATTAGAAACATGGTTTTTCATGTTGCAGACTCCTGGAAGTGGTCTCAGAGATGCAGAGATGCCTGGGGTTAGTGGGTCACACTTTCAGAACCACTGGAACAGATTATAGTTCACATAAAATTGATTTCATCTAAAATGAGTTCTTTTTGAGAAATAGCTCTGGAATTCTGTGGTATGTAGTAGCTGAGCAGATGGCCTACCAGGAGGAAGACTCTTGACTAAGGATCCAATGTTATGTGTTGAAATGCCATTTTCACTTGAAAAATTGTATTGTTCTTCACGTATGTCATCACATGGTAGATGATACTAACCATGTGAAGAGAGGGGAGCGCAGCAGGAGCTCAGGCAGATGCGATTGGAAGGGCCCAGGAAGTTTCAATGACAGACCTGACTTAGTTGATTGGGAGCCAGTGCCCAATTCCTACACCTGGCAGGCATTAGAAATGCCAGGAGCCACTGGGAGGGAATAAGGGCTTGGTAACTGACATTTTAGATGGCCTCAGGCAAGAGGGAGCTTGAGCAGAGGTTGTTGGCATCTGTGAGTTGGGTATTTCCAATGAAGACATTGTTATGCCAGAGGCCACTGAAGGCCCCTCCCTGTCTCTGTGGCTCAGTTGGCAAGACTTCTTTGTCAGCATTTTTCTCTTTTCCCCAGATCCCTTTCAGCACACACCTCCATGCCCCGGTCCCATACTGACTATGAGGTTGAAGAGAAGCGCTAAGTAGCAGTTTGTCCCCTTCCATCCCAAATCAGACTCCCAGATCTTGAATCAACATTTTATAATTTGGATCCAAGAATTTGTGTTCATAGTATAAGCTTACAATTTTTATTTTTGGTGTAAATCATTTATATTTTTTAAACTCTCATTATTGAGAAGTGGCATCTCTCTTTCCATTGATTCTGATGGGATCTTTATTGCTGCTATTTTAGTAACTAGAAGCAACAGCTGGGGTAGGGGTTATCCAAAGTCTTTTGTGTTCTGTACAGAAAATACTTAAGAGACTCTGTAAAAACGTTCTCCTGCATATCCTACCTGATTTTATCTGTAATGTGATATTATTAATATTTGTAAGTAATTCCACTTTATAGATGAAGAAATTGAGGCACCCAAGGTTTAGGTGAGGGCTCAAATCAGTGAACAAATATAAGATTTTAATACTCTCAGCCCAGTGGTTTTTTTCCTAGGCCAGCAATTCTGGGGAATTTGAGGACCCAGGCTCATATCCTACCTTCGTATCTGCCACCATCTCCCACCACCGCCCCCAAAATAAACATGAGTCTAATTTTTTTAGTCATATGGTTGATAACATCTGGGATGTTAATTAAGGAGTGATCGTGACAGTGAATGCTGAATAAATATCAGTCAGAAACAAGAAAGGAAGAAAATAAGTGAAAGTTTACCAAGAAAGCTTTTCCATGGTGGCTTTTAGTTACAAAAATATATTCTAAATATGCAATGCGTTCTTTTTATAAATATTGTATATTGATTGACTCATCCTATCCTACCCAGCAGTCTGCAGATACCACCTTTAATAAATGCCTGGAAGCAGAGCTCTTAATTTCTTTCAATTAGATTGTTGACTCTATATTAGTATAAAAGAAATTGTTCTCTAATTTAATACTTATAGAAAAGAAGTCCTATTTTGAAGTGGTCTGTGACCTCAGTTGCCTTGTTGTCCCTGTCTTTGTTCTGTAAGAAGAATTTCTCTTGGCTCCTGATTTATAGTACTAAATATACTCTGACAGAACCATAGCCCAAGTCCCAATGTTCTTAAGGCCTAATTCAATTAAAGGTATAAATGAAATTAAGATGCTTCTTGCAGTGCAGAGAAATTTCTATTGCATCAAATGTTTTATTGAAATGCTGATATTTCTGCCATTGCTTACTGCCATCATTGTTAGTGAACCCTCTACCTCTTGCCCAGGTGTTTACCTCATTATGTATTCTTGAATTATGGATAACTGATGAGCACCTCATTACAGCATTGTGATAATGAGGCCAAGATTTCAGACGTATGGCTGAGATCTCATTGGCTTCACTCCACTAATCCCCAGCCCCAGCTTACCATCTTGCATCTAGCTTCCCACATACTCACAAAGAGTCCTCAGCAAGCAGAGTTGACTTGATAAGAATCCAACACTGCTCTGCCAATTCCCAAAACACTTATTATTGATAGAAAAATCAAAAGTATAATCTAAAGTGTATGTAATTCTTATTATGTCTTGAATTTGTACAGGGTGTTTTCACTAAAGAAATTAAAGTGCAACTAAAGTGATTTAAAATTACCTTAACCAACATTTATTCAGTACCTATAATGCTCATGACACTGTGCTCACCACTGTGAGGGATATAAAAATGAATATGGCCCCATCTCCACCTCATGGAAGCCCAAAATAGAGGTGGGAAGATGATAATAATTATAATGTGTATGACATCGTTGAGCCTTACTATGTTGAAGATGTTGTTACATTATCTTATTTTCTCTCAAACAATTTGGATAGGTATTATTATCCCCACTTTACTAACAAAGACACAAGCTCAAGAAGAGTAAATAATTAGCAAAAGAGACTAATTTACCAAAAGATATTTATGCTATGACTCAAATTCATGTCTTTGATTCTAAACATTTTAACATTTAACTGAATTTCTGCAGACTTAAAATGGTAAAACAAAAAAGATAAAAATTAATATATTCAAAAGTTCTTACACTTTCCCAGTCCACTAATACAAGAAAAGTCACAGAAACATAGTAATGTACAAACGCTGTTTTTGTTTTACCTGCACCCACAGGGTGTCTGGAGGCTCCTTCTGAAGTGTGCACCCCTTTCCCATCATTTCTGAGAATCCCCAAAGGGAGGCACAGTTTCATATGAGCTTGCAAATCACTCTGGGCCGTAGGCCTCAGGAGGTGCCTTGCTGAGGCTTGATGGAACATAAAGAGTTAGAACTAGACATTGAAAGAGCAGAAGTCTCACCCATCCTGACTGATAAGGTCCTTTAGTAGTGAAGCTCCAGGGCTCTTAGCAAATTTCAGCACCCTTTTTTTTTCATTGCCTGTCTTTAATCCTTAGAATAATAAGCACCTGGGACTGTGGCAGACACAGAGTTTTGCCACCCAAGTACCCTTTGCTGCTAAGCTGAGAAGGAGGAAAGAGGCTATACCACAAAGGAGCAGCAAGACCTACCCGGCATGTACCAGGAGGATCCAGGGGAGGATGTGTGAGACTGAATTCTCAGAGTCTCAATCCAGGAGGCTGAGACACGACAAATAGTGTGCTGACTTGGAATTGTTTCTCTGAGATACACGATTTAACACCCTGGAGAGGACCCCAAGAGATGATGCAAACTCACTACTATCATGGCTCCCAAAGGTATGGAAAATGCCCTGGGCATACTAAGTGTGAAGTGGACATGCCAGCATTTCCGTGATAGACAGTAGACAGAGGGATTAAGAGGCTCAGGGCAGTAGAAATGCCAGAATGGATATACTATTATATATATGACCAGAAGGTAATTGTTCCACAGGAAAGCCCAGAGAACACACCATTTGCCAAGCCATAAGGAATACACTACCAAGAAGGCTAAAACACTTGGTGGTGGTTCCCCTCTGTAGGCCAGGGCTGATGGTAGGAGGTACCATCATAGAACTGGGCTTGCTCATACCAAAGAGAATAAGAGGACTCCAAACCATAAAGTCCAGGTTGCAGCTTTTAACTGCCAGAAGCCAGAGGTTTACAATTAACAGAGGAACCAGCAAGGTTGAATGAGAATTTAGAGTGCCTAGCTCAGAACACAGCATCCAAAAGGCCAAACACAACAGAGAGCAGAGAAGGGCACTACAGCAAAAAAATATATTACTTTTTCGATACAGACAGAAGAAGCCAAGACAGATGGCTGAGAGGCTGAGGGCACTCACCCCAGTAAAGGGGCACAATTCTTGCCCAGTTTCTGGACCTGAGCCAGTTTTCAGATCCAGAATTCACTCACTGAAATACGATGAGTCCCCAGGAGTAAGGACCATGCTACACCATTAAGAAGAAAACACAAACCCTGGTGAGCCTCTTGAAGTTCTAGAGACAGCGTATCCCATATCTAGGATTACACTGCCAGCCCAAATACTGGGTGATAGAAAAGGCTACAAGACTTTTGTATGGCCCAGAAAATAAAAGGACTCTACAGCATGTTCAGGCTATAGTATAAGCATCCCTGCCACTTGGGCCATATGATCTGGCAGTCACAATGGTGTTGAACGTATCAGTGTCTCAGTCCATTTGTGCTGCTATAATAGAATACCACAGACTTGGTAATGCATCAAGAGCTGAAATTTGTTTTCTCACAGTTCTGGCAGCTGGGAATCTAAGAGCAAGGTGCCAGCAGGTGCGGTCGTCCGGTGAGGGCTGCGCTTTCCTTCCAAGATGGTGCCTTGTTGCTGCATCCACTGGAGGGGAGAAATACTGTCTCCCCACAGGGTATAAGGGCAAGATAGCCAAACACCTCAGAGAGAAGTCTCTTTCATAAAGGTCATAATCCCATTCATGAGGGAGAAGAGCCCACATAATCATCCCTTAAAGGCCCTACCTCTTAATACCATCACACAAGCCATTGAGTTTCAACACCTGAATTTTGGAAGGGATATATTTAAATGATAGCCATCAGTAACGGGAAAAGATGTCGCGTAGAATTTATGGCGAGTCTCAGTGGAAGATTTACACTACAGAGCACTACAGGTGTTAATCCCTCTCAGTGTCTGCTTCCAGAGAACCCAACCTGTGATTGGGGTACATGGGATTCTTCCAACATTGCACATGACCGGAATGCAATACAGAAAGAAATTGGGTAAAAATATAAACCTGATAGGAAGCATACACTGGGTCTATCTATAAGATGTATTTTAAGAAGGGAATTAATTACCCTTGCTAGCAGGCTACTCATTATCTTCCCGTGCAAAATGTTCTGAAGTATACTGTCAGTATCCACTCCGTGTACTTTTCATAGGAAGAAGCCACTGTTCCTTATCTTTCCAAAGTTATGTAAGACTCAACACTGAAGTATCAGTGCCAAAGCCTGATCTTTACATTCACTGATGAAGAACATCAAGGAAACATAGAATCATAGCATGTTGGACACAAAAAAAGAGTTTGCAGGTCTTTATTCTCACTGATAAAGTCTGATGCACACAATGGAGCCTTCAAATGCCTGATCTTGTTTTCCTGCCTTCCTTTGGGACTATGGCGCAGGACCTAAGGAGAAGTCTGCCTTTCCCAGAACGGTTTCCTCTCCAATAAAAAGACTCAAAAGGAAGCAACCTCTCATCTTCTGTGATCTTTTTGATGTCATCTTGTTTATTCTTGATGCCCAGAACTATGATAGCCGTCTGCAACCATAAAGAGAGACATCATGAACATGACACAGCACAGTAAAACAAAAGGGTCTGTGTCCTTTGTGATATCATTGAGCCATTGAACTAATCCTTCAAACAATCCTGAGTCCAGAATTTTTTATTTTTATGTAGCACTTCCTTATTTTTAAAGTCATTTTTTTACATGGATGTTTTTATTTGCAGCCAAAAGCTGCTATATTAGGAATTATCTAATCCAATATCTGTGTTTCACAGATCCAGGAACTGGGACTCAGAGTGAGTAAATAACTTGCTCTACATTCTGATTAGGTATCAGAGCTACAACTCAAATGTTAGTGTCCTGATTCTTGCACTAAAGCACTTTCCACCAACCCTTATAGAACACTCTAGCTGTAATCAAAAGACAGTAATAAGTCCAGAGAGAGAGGCATGGCAGGCTCGGAGGAGAAGCCACTTCAAGCACTTGGGGAGAGAGGGCTCCTGCCAGTGAATACAGACTGACAGGACAGGATCCTAATCAATTGTGAGTGACTCTTCTGCCTTGCTCCTGACCTTGTGTCCCCAGAAAGCCAATTAAAAATAAGCATTGACCATGTCACTGTCCTAGATACACAAAAATAACATTACTGTACATGACCAAAAGTGAACCAAATTCTCTGAATTTTTTTCCAACTTCCAAAAATAGTCAGGACTCCCTGCCAAAGAGAGTGGGGCTTGAATTCCCATGAAAAAAAAAAAAATCAGTCCATGGCATTTGCTCCAGTGTAGAAATAATTAAATACACACTGAAGAATGGAATTCTCAGTGCTCTCTCACCCCATCAGCTTGCTTTCTGAAAGTAAACAACAAAAAAAAATGTTTTCCAATAATGTGGCAACTGCAATGTAATGAAGAAAGTGCTAGACTTGGAACCAGGAAAACTGGATTCGCATCTGTAAGAAACATTTGTTATTCACTTTAGTCTCCCATCCTCTGACCCTTTCATTACTGGTTTGAAGAATCCCTCATCTTAAAACAGGACCCATCTTTCATTGAGCGTAAATGGCCAGATACTTATTTTCCCCAGCTTCCCTTGCAGCTAGAATTTGGGCACATGGCCTAAACTCCACTGCAATGGCTAATTGTGTGTCAACTTGACTGAGTGACAGGCGCCCAGATACTTAGTCAAATGTTATTCTGGGTGTGTCTTCGAGGGCATTTCTGGATAAAATTAACATTCAAATTGGCAGACAGAGTAAAGCAGGTTGCCTTCCCCAACGTGAGTGGTCTCATCCAATCCACTGAAGGCCTGAATAGAACAAAAAGGCATGGTAAGAGAGAATTCACTGTGCCTGTCTTTTAACTGGGACATTAGTTTTCTCCCATCTTCTGACTCAGACTGGAAATTACACTATAAACTGTCCTGGTTCTCAGGCCTTCAGCTTTGGACTGAAACTATACCATCAGCTCTCCTGGATCTCCAGCTTACCCACTGCAGATCCTGGAACTTCTTGACCTCCATAACCATATGGGCCAATTCTTTACTCTCTCCGTGTGTGTGTGTGTATGTGTACACACATATACATACATAGTTCCTATTGGTTCTGTTTCTCTGGAAAACCTTAATATATCTACCCATCAGAAGCACTATCCTCAGATTTTGAACAGAAAGCTAGTGTGACAAAGAAGGATTCAGAGAGTAGACCTGACAAAGAGGGGAGGGGAAAGAGAGAGTTGATTAAATACTCCTAGTTGAAGTTTGAGCTGGAATCACAGGAAACAATCGTGGAGCTTTCAGAAAAGATAGGGGGTATGAGGCTTTTGTTTTCTCTCTCAGTGCTGAGGCACTGGGGGTTACAAATCCACAAGTCAGTTTTGACTCTTGCCCAGACAGGAAGCCCCATGAAGAGAGAAATCTTCACTGGTCTGTTCATCACCATCTCCGCAGCACCTAGCTCAGTGCCTAGAGCCTAGCACCTGCTCATAGTATCTGTTGGATGAATGAAGTCTGCTGTATCTGCATACACATCAGCCATCTCTTGAAAATAGGATTATTTTGAGATTTTGTTGTGCTGACCAAATCAAACCTTCTTCAGTAGAGGAATATTAAAGAAACCCCAGGCTAACAAGCATAATCATAACCAGAAATAATAATCAAAGAGGTTTGGATTGGGGCTTAACTTTAGATTTCACTTTGATTGGAAGAAGTCACAATATTAAATATTTTCGAATGGTAAGGACTTTAGGGATTGATGCCTTGGCTGGGAAAGTGACATCCTCCAACCATGTACATTCTCATACCTCATGCCAAGATGAACTGAGATCAAGGGTGACAAGACCTACCTGAACCACCTCTAACCAGATACTCTCAGCAAGGGCTCAACTCTCATTCCAGTCTTGCTTGTTATATTTTGCCATTGCCATTAAAGGGTGAAAGGATGATGCAGGGAGCAAGCAGATTCCCTCTTTACTATTTAACTTATAACCAAATCTCTAACTCTTTAGTTATTTTCTTGATATATTTATTACAAGAGAGTTTTAGTTCAAAGGTAGCAAAAGCTTGAAAGTTAGATTTGTACAAAAATTTAAAAAGCAGCTTGTTTTGCCAGAATTGTATCTATTTCTTCAGACCAGCATGTGGGTGTGGCAGTAGAAAAGGCAGGGCACAAACAGACCCTCAACAGTCCTTTATTGGAAAATAAACTTCTCCGGGCTGATTCTGTGTATCCTAATAGGCTTTGGTGTATGACAGAAACAAGAGCTAATACATGTAAATACTTATTCTATGCCAGTCACTGTCCTAAGCACTTAACCTGTACTGACTGAGAGAATCCTCACAAATCCTTATGAGGTATGTGCCATCATGGCCATTTTACAGATGAGGCAAGGCAGAGACAGAGAAGTAACTAATTTCCCCAAGTTCACACAGCTAGGAGGGGAGGAACCCAAATTTAAACCCAAGCATCTGGCTCCAGAGTCTGTGCTCTTAACTGCTGGCCAACATGAACACTAGCTGGTGAACCCCACACTGCCTGACATAGATTCCATGATGCCTACTGGCAACAGAGGAACCAGAGCTAAGCACCCAATGGGTAAAGAAGGAGCTGAGGAACAGAGAGCAAGTTTCAGTTCTTTTTTAAAAAACACACACACATATGCATGTGCATGTGTCTTTATAATAGAATGATTTATCTTCCTTTGGGCATATACCCAGTAATGGGACTGCTGAGTCGAATGATATTTCTGTCTGTAGCTCTCTGAGGAATCACCACACTGTCTTCAACAATGGTTGAACTAACTTACACTCCCACCAACAGTGTACAAGTGTTCTTTTTCACAACCTCCCTGGCATGTGTTATGTTTTGACTTTTTAATAATAGCCATTCTGACTGGTGTGATATGGTATCTCATTGTGGTTTTGATTTGCATTTTTCTACATGTATGTTCATTGCTGCACTATTCACAGTAGTAAAGATATGGGATCAACCTAAATGCCCGTCAGTGATAGACTAGATAAAGAAAATGTGGTACATATACACCATGGACTGGACATGGATGGAGCTGGAGACCATTATCCTTAGCAAACTAATACAGTAACAGAAAACCAAATACTGCTTGTTCTCACTTGCAAGTGGGAGCCAAATGATGAGAACACATGGACAACTAGAGGTGAACAGCACACACTGGGGCCCACTGGAGGGTAGAGGGTGGGAGGAGGGAGAGGATCAGGAAAAATAACCAATGGGCACTGGGTTAATACCTGGGTAATGAAATAATCTGCACCACAAACACCCATGACACATGATTAACTATGTAACAAACCTTCACATGTACCCCAAACTTAAAAGTTTAAAACAAATTATCTTTATTCTTATTTCTGACTAGAAAAATAACATGCTTATTGGAGAAAATATAGAAAACACTCAAAAAGTATAAAAAATAAAAATCAAAAATCTCACCTAAGTTTGAGCCTTTTACCCCTACCCACAGATCTCATTCATTCATTTGCTCACCTCTTCTACCACTAATTCACTATCCGTTTGCCAAGTGTCATGCATGGCTCTGTGGAACAAGTAATATGGTACAGGTCACATAAACTAACCTAGCTTGATTAGTTTAGAAGAAGTAATAAAGGATATGCAAGAATGTCTTATCTGCAATTCGAGGAAAGCTGTTATTAAAAGTGATACAAAAGAGGATGTTTAGGACAGCGAAACACTTCTGTCTGATGCTAAAATTGTGGATGCATATCATTATACATTTGTCCAGACTAATAGAATGTACACCACCAAAATGAGCCCTGCGGTGAACTATGGACTTTGGGTGATAATTACGTGTCACTGTAGGTTCATCAGTTGTAACAAATGTACTACCTGGTGCAGGATGCTGGTGGTAGGGAAGGCTTTGCTTCTATGTGTTTGTAGGCAGGACACATATGGGAAATCTCTGTACCTTCTGCTCAATTTTGCTGTGATCCTGAAACCGTTCTAAAAGATAAAGTCATTTAAACCAAAAAAAAAAAAGTTTTTTTTTTAAGTAATAGAAAGTTAAAATAATGCTTTGTGAGTGTTTACTGTGGCCACAGAGAGTTCTAGAAAATTCTACATGATTAACTCATTCAATCCTTACAACAGAATGAGGTGAGACTATATTTAAGTTCCCCTTTTATAGATGAGTGAACCAATATGCAGAGAGGCTAACTAACTCACCAAAAGTTACTCAGAGTATGCGGTAAAGCCCTAAGCTGAACCTGAACCGCGAGCTCAAAAGCCTCGCTCCTTCTCCTTGTCTCTTTGGCCTCTGTGGAGGTTTAGGACAAGTAAGGATGGAGGGATCTCTCAGGCAAGGGGAGGTGGGGTGGGAAGTGGACTCTCCAGTGGAGAAGGGGCCGGGAGCATTTGGGTGGATGAAGAGTGAGCAGTCCTCCTCTTTCCTGCTCCTGAAACAATACAGAGCCTTGCAATAGCTTGCATGGGAGTGTCTACGGGGGCAGAATGCTAGATTCCGGGTCACGGGGTACCTTCCCAGAAAGAATAGTAACCACCAAAGTGTGCCCCTTCATGCTAAGTGCTATAGATCAGTTGTGTCTTCAAGGAAGAGTTGGAGAGGTCTGTGTCCAGTTGGTCATCTCCTCCCTCACCTCCTTCTTCCTTCCCGTCACGGCCCTATCTCAAATCACTTCCCAGCAAGAACTTGCCCTTCTCCCTCCAGGGCTGTCCTGGCATTTCCCCACACCCTCCCATCTGGCACCTCTGCCAGGCTGTGGTTTGGCCCCAGAGGTCTGTACGGGACAGGGACAGCCTGAGCTGAACCTCAAGGAACAGGAAAGTTCAGTGTTTGCCTGCGGCAGCACAAGTCATTGAGCTGTCAGTAACTCTCACTCCTTAGCACTCCATCCCCCTGCAGAGACCTTCTCAGGGGACATGGGGACATTTAGGCCTATTGAGGAGACTAGCCTCCATCAGCCTGCTTTCCTCCCTCACACTTCCTTTTAGCAAGATTTATTTTTGACAGAAATGTCTTTCTGTAGACTTTTGTAAGCATTCAGTCACTTCACAAGTTTGTTTAATACCGTACCAAATTGTGTTTCATTCCATTTTCAAAAATGATCTGTAGTAGCCTGACTTCAAAGATGACTGCCATCAACTGCTGCCCTCCTGTAGACACATGCCACCCTTCCATGGGGAGGGTAGGCTGCTCCTGCACACCCTTGAAGCTCACTGGCGGGTGACTGCTCTCAACAGAAGATACAGTGGAAGTGACATTGTGCCAGCCCCAGGCCCTGGTCTTTAAGAGGACTGGCAGTTTCCACTTCTTGCTCTGGGATCCCTGAGAGACAAGGAAGAAATCCAGGTCACTGTACTGGAAAGAGACCACATGGAGGAACACAGAAGGATCACGCACATGCATGAAGAAGCCATGTTGAATGTCCAGCCAGTGAAGCTTTCGGATGGCTCAGCCCCAGACTCCCAAACAAGAACTACTGAGCTCAGCTCATTCAACCCACAGAACCATGAAAAACAATAATATATAATCGTTTTAAGTCAGTACATTTTGGACTTTTTTTACATAGCAATAAATAACCAAATTATGAAAAAAAATTACTAAATTATGATCATTCACTTTAACCCACTAATTCTAGGAATCTAGAAAATAATCTGAAATATAATCCAAGATTCATGAATAAAGATATCTAATATACATCATTATTGATTACTATTAAAAAAGAAAAAACATTTAGGGCAATAGTTAAGTAAATTGCACATATGATCTATTATGTAACATTTAAATAATTTAAATAATGCTTAAAGTTGGGTGCAGTGGCTCACGCCTATAATCCCAGCACTCTGGGAGGCCGAGGCAGGTGGATCACCTGAGGTTGGGAGTTCAAGACCAGCCGGACCAACATGGAGAAACTCTGTCACTACTAAAAATACAAAATTAGCCAGGCATGGTGGTGCATGCCTGTAATCCCAGCTACTCAGGAGGCTGAGGCAGGAGAAATACTTGAACCCAGGAGGTGAAGGTTGCAGTAAACTGAGATCACACCATTGTACTATAGCCTGGGTAACAAGAGCAAAACTCCATCTCAAAATAATAATAATAAATGCTTAAGAAGTCTTTAATATCATAAAAAATGCTTTTGATTTTTTTAAAAGAAAGAAAAGAAAATGAGTCACCAAATTATGAATTGTAGATTATCTCTACCATATAATATACATACAAATAGAGATGATTGGAAGTATATGTGCTAATGTTATCAGCATTTTTAATTGGTGGTAAGGTTGTTATTTTCTTCTTTATAGTTTTATTGGCTTTTCTAAGTTTTCTAGAACAGGTTTGTGTTTTCAGATTTCTTATCATAAAACTAATACATGCTCATTATTTTAAAAAATTCAGACAATTCAAAAGGGCAGAAAGGTAAAGTGATAGCCAACCCAAGCCTACTGTTATACAGATAACCACTGTCAACATTTGAATGTTAACATTTAGAATTTAACATTAATATAAATGAGCATTTTTAAATGTTAGGATACTATATTGTTTTACATTCTGATTTTTGTACCTGTTTTACAATCATAAGAAAATACATCTTAATATAGATCATTGCAATTTTTCTCAAAACATCTCATTGCCTTTTATCCCTCCTCTAAGGTTTGCAGAGATGTATGTATATGCACGAAAAAATGCAACCACAAGAACATACACACTATACTTCAAAGTGTATTAGGTAGTGTAACAACTATGCCTCTAAGCAGTAATTCATACATTAGGAAAGTTGATATTTAGCAAATTAGAGAAAAAGCTTTCTGATACTCCCTTTCCTCTTATGATAGCTGGCCTGCAGGGAAGGAACCCTTGAACCTGAGCCCCCAGACAGGGCCTGCGAGGCCTGGTAAACATAATGGTAACAGGCAGGGCTCTGAGCCAGCCTGCCTGAGCTGGAATCCTCCTCCTCCATCTCATACTGGTTCTCTGACCCTGGGCAAATTACTTAATCTCTGTAAGCTTCCATTTCCTTATCTAAAAAACAGAGGTAATTCTACTAACAACCTCAAAGGGATGTTGTACAGATTGAACTGGGCAGTCTGTATGATGAGCTTAGCATATTCAGTTAATATCTAGGTGGTAATAATGTTATTATTCTTTCTTTCCAGAAAAGGCTGTCACATTTGATTTGGCGTGAACCCCACCCAGACAACCAGCATTTAGTCCTTGCACATATTCTGCATACATTGTATTGAAATACTTGAATTACGAAAAAGAAAAAAAAATCAGCAGCTACTATACAGTACATAGTACAGTACCGTAGTATAGTATAGCATCATAACAATGTGCTACAGTCTATTAATATCTTGTGATAAATATTAACAGAGTTCAGAAATAGATTTTTAAAAAAAAAACTAGCATTTAGATTTTTACACATTTTGTCAGGCATTAGGTATAATAGCAGCAAGAACAGGAGGATGGAGGAGGAAATGAAGGGAGCTTCCAGTGTTTGCACATTTTCCATATGCCAAGCAGCATGCTCAGGGCAGCTGCAGAACTGAGTCCTCCCTGCAAGTATTATTACCCCTGTTTTACAAATGTAGAAACTGGGGCTTAAGGAAATTAAGTAACTTGCTTTAGGACACACAAATGGTCAAATAGACTGAACCATGATCTGAAGCCAGTGTGTTTGATTACAAGCCTCTGAGCTCAACCATAAGGATAATCTCCCTAACGATTCCATAATGTAGGTATTACCTTCAACATGACCCAAGTTAACATCTAAGGAGGTCTCCACACTGGAACTGTCAATTCACTCCCTTGGACCCCACATATAATTATTTCCCTGCTCAGAAGCTGATTTCATGGCTACACATTAAAATTACCTGGAAAGAGTCTGGGCGCAGTGGCTCATGCCTGTAATCCCAGCACTTTGGGAGGCCAAGGCAGGTGGATCACCTGAGGTCAGAAGTTCAAGACCAGTCTGACCAACATGAAGAAACCTCGTCTCTACTAAAAATACAAAATTAGCCAGGCATGGTAGCGCATGCCTGTCATGCCAGCTACTCGGGAGGCTGAGGCAGGAGAATCGCTTGAACCCGGCAGGCAGAGGTTGCAGTGAGCCTAGATTGCACCATCGTACTCCATCCTGGGCAACAAGAGCAAAATTCTGTCTCAAAAACAAAAAAAATTACCTGGAGTAGTGTTTTAATATACCAATCCTTTCCACAGAGATTCTAACATACTAAGTCCAGTGGCCAAGGGCCCACTGGGTGTAACCAGCCAGCATGGAACAGCACTGGCCTCCATGGTGCTGAGGTGCCCACTGCTTCCAAGACACTCAAGTGGTTTCCCCAGCCCTTTGCCTCCCCAGGGATTCTTAGTCCATCCACCAGCACCTACAGCTCTGGTCCTAGGTCTGCTCTCGTGCTCACCCTCGCTGACACTCCTCCACCACAGTGACCTTAAGTCACTTTCCTGAATGATCCTCTCATCCTCCTCCCCTCTCAAATCTTCCTGGAAGGTTTAGTGAAAGCATATTCCCTTTCCTTTGTTTCAGTGAGCTTGGGAAATCACTCCTTCAGTGATTTAAACAATAGAAAGGAAAACAGAAAAGAAAAAGAGGGATCTTCCAAAAATCAAACATTTATTGTTCTTAGGAACCTACCTCATCAGTGATTTTTAAGAATAAATAAAGGAAAACTTAGATACCCGTGGCCCCCAGATTACCTGGCAGACATTTGTACTGGCTTTTGAAGAGTGCGTTCTGGAGAGAAGGTCATTCTGTGTCATGGAGGTCGGCTGGCCCTGAGGAGCTGAGGCTTTTGTTTTCTTAAAGTTACATTACATTTGGTCTGTGGAAGACTTGTATTATGTGGGTCTTTTTGCTCAGAGTTCAGTTCTTTAAAATCTAAAGCACTTTAACTGCTAGAAGGAAAAATCTCACTGATTTGTTCACTGGTAAAACCACATTAAAATATAGCCCCCAACTGATGTTTATCTAGGGTTTTTGCTTAAACTCACATGCCAGTAATTTATATTGACTACTCCCTTCTGTGTTCTATAGTCACATATGGAATACAATTCTGAAAATACTAATTTCTTTTGACCTATTTAGGTCCTCAACTTCCCATTTTAGTTGTTTATTGCCACCTCAAATAGCTCACAGAGGCATCAGTCAATGCAAAACTTTTACTACTTTTCACTGATAAACCCACAGAAAAGGGCTTTTATTTGGGATGAATTGACAGTTCTCTCTTCTAGCTCTGACAGTTTAACATCGATGTGGCCACAAGGAAAGCTTTAAATAGCTCAACCTTCAGCTCTGTTTCTGGTGGGAACCAGGAATAAGAATGATGATCTTGTCTGAACAACCTAAAAAACTGATTCCAGCCTCTGCAAAACATTTTTGTAGTCTTACATCCCAGAAGAATCCAAGGCTTTATAAGCAGAATATAAGAACTGAAACCATGCTATTGTTGTTCAGGTTTCTTTTAAAAGGACTTTGACTCAGTTCATCTGCACCTCATTATTAATTTACCTTTCGCTGCAGCAGAGACCAAGAGAGAAATGCTCAAGGACCAAATATCCTCAGAGAGGCCCTCCTGAGCCAAATGGATGGGCCTTCCCTGCTGTTTCTGAAAAAGCAGTCTCAGATTAATACAGAATTATGAACAAATTGTTCCAGTGACACAAGGCTTTTTTCCTAAAGTGGCCCTTAAAAGAATACGTAGAAAAATATGTATCTAACAGGACTTCAGAAAGTTATTAAATGCAGCAAAAGCACTAAAAATTAGATAACTAGTCACTTAGGGGTAACTTACTGATTTGAAAACAATGTGACTGAAAATTCTAAAATCCTCAAATTTCTTATTAGTTATTAAAAGTCACCTATAACATTATGTGTTCATTGTAACTTATTAACATCTTCTGAAGAAGACAGAATAAGACAAATGTGATATGTTAAGATTTACAGATAAAATGGAATACATTGGAATCAGAATAAGCAAACCGAGAAGTAGACCAGGTCATTGTATCATTTAAATACACTTATTTGAAATTCCTCCATGGATATAGGTATATCTATTTGTACACAATTTTTTCTGGGTTAGTAATATGAACAATGATTATGTTTCGTTTTTATGTTATGTTCAGTTAAGCTTATTAATCATATGCAAGTGACAGTTTAACATAACAAGTGTCACCTAGGCAGGGAAAGTATAAACCATTTTAATTTTTTCTATATTCTTTATCTTAAAATCCTAATACGTCACTTAAAAATTAAATATCACCCATTCTATTTTTCCAAAAATTAAGGAAGAGTTCAAAACCATCCTACTAAAGTCAGAGCTAGTAGAAAAATCTTTGCGAGACATTTTCTAGAAATCCAGATATTTTCACATTAGCATTTTTGTTTCACTATCCATTAATGACGATATTTAAATTAGTTTTGTCTGTGTTTTTGTTCTAGTTGGAAAAAAAAGTTTTGATATTACAAAGAAAACTAAAAAGCACCTCAAGACCCACCAGAATAGGAAGGTTTCTCAATGTGAAAAAGTTGTCATATGGTTATATTTTCATTAGAACTGTGGTTGGGGGCAGCCAGGCACAGTGGCTCATGCCTGCAGTCCCAGCACTTCAGGAGGCTGAGGCAGGAGAATCAGGTGAGGTCAGGAGTTTGAGACCAGCCCGGCCAACATGACAAAACCCCCATCTCTACTAAAAACACAAAAATTAGCCAGGCGTGGTAGCACATGCCTGTAATCTCAGCTACTTGGGAGGTTGAGGCTGAGGCAGGAGAATCCCTTGAACCCAAGAGGCAGAGGTTGCAGTGAGCCGACGTCACACCGCTGCACTCCAGCCTGAGCAACAGAGCAAGATAATGTCTCAAAAACAAACAAACGAAAAAACCTATAATCCAGAACTGTAATTAGGGGGGTGGAAATCTACAGTTTTATGAACTCTACTGAAAATTTTTAGTATACTGCTCCTCATAGATACGAATACTTTTTTTTTTTTTTTTGTTCCTCACAAAGTATAACTGTTTCATTTTTTTCTATTGTCTAGCCCCAAAGACCCTGGACTGAAGACCCAGCCAGCAGTCTGTGCTGGGTTTGAATTCACCATTAGCACCTGGGGTAACCTCAATCCACAGAATGTAAGAAGACAAGCGAGGCAATGTTTGTGGAGTCCAGTGGCTAAACCTACTCTGCTACAGAAGAAATGCCCCAATTGTCCTTCCTAAACAAAAATTGCCACGATTCCCCATAAACAATCAGTTGTCCGTTGACTGTTATAAATAGACTTTAATACACAACCAGCTCTCTGAGGGAGAGTTTATAACTGTTGACCAAAGACACAGTAGGGAAGGGAAATGAGAGATTTCCACATAGCAAGAGAATGACTTGTCTGCAGTCTGCAGTGAATAGGGTTGCACACAGATCTCCCATTTAAAATATGTCAGCATGCCTTGGACTCAAGTGAAAATCATGGGGACAGCACAATGGGCTTCATGTGGGAGTCTATTTCAACAGATACTGTATTCTTCTCTCATGGGCACCCTTGAATTCAGGATTGTGAAATAAGTGGCAGTTACCAGCAGATGTCCTGTCAAGTGCTGGTCACAGGAGATATTTTCAATGATACAGAGCAAGATGCACTCTAACTGTGATAAGAACTAATCCCTTACCCCATTTCTTCCCCATTTCCTGTTTTGTTTCCCTTTATCTTTTCCAGGATGACTCCCCCTGCACAATCTCGCTGACAACCACTCTCTATGAGACTGTGTTCCCAAGCAGCTTATTTTAACCAGAACCAGTCCCTGGGGCGAGATGGTATCTCAAAAATCTGATCAGGTGTTACAGAGAACAGGCTCTGGGCAGCCAGCCACAGGCACAGGCCTCTCTGTACTGCAGCAGATCTGCCCACAGCTGCTCTGAGTTCTGACCAGCCAGCCAGAGACAACTGGTTGTGGTGGAGGTTGAAGGTGGATGCAGGTATTGTCACAAAGCTCAGTAGGACTAAGCAGGGAAGGATACCATGCGGGAGAGACACAAATGTGGGAATAAAGATGGCGGCACAAAAGAAAGGCACAGGAGAGCAGGATCCATCAGGAAAGACTTAGCAGAATGTTTCTTCATTCAGTAGAATAGAGATGAAGAAACGAAAAGGTCATATTTTGATAGAAAATGGTATGTTTAGTGGCCAGGCGCAGTGGCTCATGTCTGTAAGTCCAGCATTTTGGAAGGCTGAGGTGGGAGGATCATCTGGTCAATATGGTGAAACTCCGTCTCTACTAAAAATACAAAAATTAGCCAGGTGTGATGACACGTGCCTGTAATCCTAGCTACTCAGGAAGCTGAGGGAGGCAATCACTTGAACCCGGGAGGCAGAGGTTGCAGTGAACAGAGATCACACTACTGCATTCCAGCCTGGGTGACAGAGTATTAAAAGAAAGAAAAAGAAAAGAAAGAGCACGGAAGGGAGGACGCGAGCGCGGCAGAGAGGGAAGGACGGACGCCGGGCGGGAAGAGTCGATTTAGTGCATTTTTAAAATGGAGCTTTTCCAAAACTGTGTGAAATATGATTGGAGACACTGAAAAATTTCATATGCATTCCTAGTTTGATTCTGGTCCCTTAAGTTTTAAAGCTATGATAAATTTTCTTTTAAAAATTGACTTCTGAGATAAAAATGAACCTTCATGATTGCATTTGAACTATCCAGAGTCAGCATGCATCCTATGATCTCAGTTTACTCTTAAGTTAATGTAAGTGAGAAAACTCATTATTCCAGTTTAAATTAGAGAATGTCTTTTTCTTTCTTCTGGTCGAGAGGCATGCAATTTAATGCCAGGGCTTAGTTTTAAGCATTAGAAGTTCTTCTATTTTAAAGATGGAAAAACTTTAAACTGAGTAGGTAAAGGAATGTTTCTCTCAAGATGTATATAGAAGCATTTGAGATTTCTCCTACTAGGAATCTGTAGATGGCTACTTTTTACTTCAATAACCACTGTTCCTCTGTTCTCTCTTTTGTAAGACAGACCTTCCTCATAGTAAGAGAATTAATAGTTAGAATGCCTTGCACCAGGCACTTAATAACATAACCTATTACAAATTAATTCACTTTAAAGCTTCCCATTGCTTTTGTCTTTGCCAGGATAACTTTTATTGAAGTATAATATACACGCAGATGTGCACGTAAGTATACAGTTTGATGAATTTTCACAAACTGAACGCAGTTTTGAGGCCTCTGCCCAGAATAAGAGTCAGAACATCCCCCACACTTAAGAGTTCCTTTTACACTTGCATCCCACACCCTACCTTCAGCTAACAGTAATGTTAATCTAACAATATTTGCTTTGCCATTTGCAAAACATTTATTTGATGAAATATACACAAAACTCACCATCTTAACCTTTTTTAAGTGTGCAGTTCAGTAGCACTAAGTGCAATCCCATTGATGTACAACCATCACCAGCATCCACCTCCAAAACTCTTTTCATCTCATGTAACTGAGACTCCATACCCATGAAACAGTATCTCCCTATTCCTCTCTCCCCCTAGCTCCTGCCAACTGCCATTTTACTTTGTCTTTATGAATCTGACCACTCTGGATACTTTAATATAAATGGATTTGAAGTGTTTTTCCCACTTTTGCAGATTTTTGTTCTCTACATACATAGAATCATACATCTATGTTTTACCCTGTGTCTGGTTTCTCCCTCAACATGTCTGTGGGATTTATCAGTTCATTCACAGAGTTCTTCTTTACCTCTTCTTGTTAAATAGTACCCTCCTGTGTGAGTATGCCACGATTAATGTATTCTACTAATGATGGGCATTTGGGTAGTTTTCAATTTGGGGTTTTTACATGTAGTGCTGCTATATCTTTTGGTAAAATATGTGGTTAGAAAGGAAATTGCTAGAGCACAGGGTATGCATGTGTTCAGCTTTAGTAGGTATTCCCATTACTTTTTTTTATTAATACATTCAAGTTACCAAAGAAAAGTGATCTTTCATACATGATTTATACAATCTTTTTCATGAAGGAAAGCAATTACATATTTGCATTCACATGATGCTGTGGACTCTGCCCAGAAGAGTGAAACTGCCCACCCACTCAACTTCTCCCACCTCAAACCCCACACTCCAGCTCTACTGAGCTTTCTCTGCTTAGCTGAACACCTTTCTCTACCCTTTTCTCCCTAGGCCATTGTGGGTGCTGCTTAACTCAGCCTGTACCCTCTTTCTACCTGGTTTGAGGGCTGTTTGTCTCTCAGACCTCAGCCCCTTTAAGAAGTGGTACCAAAGCACAAAGCATGCCTCCTCAGAATGCATGACATCGTGAGCCCATTCTTGCTGGAATGTAAGTCTGCAGATGAGGCTCTGACATTCTCCTTTTACCCAGGTCTTGCCACTTACTACCTCTGCTTCTTTGATCTTTTAGGAGTTGTCTGCACATGCAGATCAAACTTATTTTGAGCCTCCATTCTGGGTTCCCATTGACATAAACGTGATCCTTAAAATATATATGAATCCACACCACTAGGCAACAGCAACCAGGTTCAATTCACTTTGCAATAGTTGTACATAACACCATTTTACTGTTCTAGATGATGTCAAATCTAGGGACTCACTAGTATTTAATAACACCTGATTCAAACACAAAACAAAAACTACCCAGTAGTACTTCCAAAGACTAAGTACAATCACAGAAAGCACTGGACTCTGAGTTGGTCTTTCATGCTAGGCAAAAACAATGCTCTGAATCTGCATGGTTTCATTACCAAATGGGAAGAGTGACATGGACAGGAGCCATAAAAGTAATTCCAGTTAATAGTTCCTTTCATACTAACAGTAACCTAGATCACCCAGAAATAATCAAAGTAGAAATCGCCATGGCTTAAATGAATAAAAACGAGGGAATTCATTCAGATCTTTTTCTCCATTAAATGTGAAGTTATATCATGTTCATGGGTGGGAAGATACAGACATTCAGACATTTCCCATGAGAAAAACAATGTGGTATATAGTATACATTCTCTCAGCATCTTAAGTATACATTACAACTATAGGAATTAAGTTAATATGGACATGAAAATGAACAAAAATTATTGAATTGGAATAGAATGCCAGAAAGGACTTATTAGACTTAAAGAAATTTAACATGTGATTTTAAAAAATAATGTCCAAATCAAGATGGGGGAAGTTCAGATAGTCATTAAAAGGTTAGAAGAGTTGGCTACTTTTTTTAAAAAAGACCTGTATCAGATAAGAATGTATTTGACTGCAAGTAATCCAAAAAATAAAAATAAAAAAACCAAGCTAATAGAGGCCTAATTAGAGATACAATTTCTCGTAAACGAGAAGTCTCTGCTAGTATTGGCCCACCTACTCAATGATATTCTAAGGAGAGTTTGACAGTCTATGGCCCACAGGCCAATCGTTGCACTTTTGTACAACCCAAAAGTGAAGAATTATCTTTAAGTGGTTAAAAAAAGAATATTTTGTGACAAGTCAAATTTACATTAAGTTTAAATGTTAGGGCCCATGAATAACATTTTATTGGCATACAAAGATGCTTGTTTGTTTACATTTCCTCAGTGACCATTTCTATGCTTCAATGCCATAGGTGAGTGAAGTTAGACAGAGGTTGTATGGCCTACAAAGCCCAAGATACTTACTATCTGGCCCTTTGCAGAAAAAAAGTACCAATCCCTGCTCTAAGGAACCCGCACTATTTCCAGATTTGTCATCTTTGTTATACATCACCCCCAGTAATGTAGTGCTTTATTTCTGCAAACTAGGCCCTCAACTCCAAAGCAGATGCCTCCCTGGAAACCCTGTGGACTCTCACACCTGACTGGCTGGAGATTGGCACTGCCAGGCCTAGACACAAGGCCTGGGAGCCTCCAGCTTGCCCCACCCAGAAGCATTAATGTATAAATAAGACCACAAACATAAGAACTACAAGAGGCAGAGTGTGTATCATCTTATGGGGAGACCAAATATGAGCCGATAAAGTCAGAGATTGACTTTTCCATCTAATACCCCCATGTAGAAAAGAAATATATTTGTCACATTTTGTTATATTAAGAGTTTCTATAAGACAAAAAAATGCCCGATATACTCAAATAATTCAAATGGCTAATTAGAGATATTCAAATTTTCATTTTTAAGGATGCGACTTAACAATGAAATGTTTCCCTTATCAAAAGGACTTTCCCTGTGTGAGGAAAATGATCTCACAGTTGAGGGAAATGCTAAACAGGCATAGTTTTTTGGGAGATCAAATTGCATCTCTGACGTTTGCTTAGCAATTCTACTTGCATATAAGAATCTGGATTCAGGCCGGGAGCAGTGGCTCATGCCTGTGATCCCAGCACTTTGAGAGGCTAAGGTTGGCAGATCACAAGGTCAAGATATCAAGACCATCCTGGCCAACATGGTAAAACCCCGTATCTACTAAAAATACAAAAATTAGCTGGGTGTAGTGGCACATGTCTGTAGTCCCAGCTACTCGGGAGGCTGAGGCAAGAGAATCACTTGAACCCGGAGGCAGAGATTGCAGTGAGCTGAGATCACACCACCATACTCCAGCCTGGTGACAGAGTGAGACTCAGTCTCAAAAAAAAAAAAAAAGAAAAAAGAAAAAATCTGTATTCAAAGATGATCACAGCACTGTAATAATGGGTAACTTTAAAATGCCCTCTTTGAATGTCCACCAATAAGGGAATCAGTTAAATGGATACTGAACTATTTAAATACAAGCTAATGTCCATGAAAAAAAAGCATTAGGATTTTGAAATGTCTCCACAACACCTTGTTAAAGAGCTATAGGACTGTTTTAAAGCTATGTTCTTATACAAAGAAAGCCATCTGGCAGGGCATGTGTCACACCTGACAGTCACTACCTTCGTATAGGATTGGGGTTGGAAAGTCGGTTTCTCATATTGCACACTTTGCTATTAAACTCAAAAGCACAAACTACTTCCATAAATTTGCCAGAACTTCAGTCACAGAGGTATAAAGAAAGGAATCTAAAACGACAGAAGTTAGTTCATCTGTATTTTATGAAATCCACCATACAACTGAGACAGAGCTTGGGAAAGTCTGGAGCCAAGGGTGGCTCTCTGCCTCCTCTATGCTCAGCCCTCACCCTGACCACCTTCTACAGGGATACGCTGCAAGATGCAGGCTAACATGAACTATGAACACCCACTGAGAAAGTAAAATTTTTAAAGTTCTAAATTTAACTAATATACCCCTCCTCCCATTAGGACAGAAAACATATTACTGAGGTTCTGAGTGTCATCTAACTTTCAGTTTCTCTTCTGCCTCAAAAAAATCTAACGAGTAGTTTTTATATTAATATCTACATTGGAGTCCTTCTTATATCTTATTCTGAACCTGAGTTTTGGAACCTGAAGCCAGGAGTCACTGAGTGAATGCCATAATAAATGAACATTGGTATCTACGTGCACTATGCTGCTTCTTTCCTGTGATCCTTGACAATAGGATTTGAAGCCCAACATCTGTCTACCCATTCTGATTCAGAGTCTCAAGGACATGACGCAATAGATATCCAACAAAAGAGACCCACAATGATACTATAGTTTCATTAAGGATAGTAGAAAAGTACTATCATCAAGTTCCTTAAATGATAGTGAGACAAACCTTCCATGAGGCCAGAGGCCCCCTCTGCCCAGATCAGTTGAGTGACATCCTCCACTCCCAGGTTCCCATCTGACACTAGGTTGTGAAGGCCTTGGTGCCCTTTACCCATGACTAGCCCATGACAGAGTGCTTCCTTGGACAGAGCCCTCACTCTAAAGAGGCCAGGAGTGCTAGGTGGGGAGGAATTTACATGCTGAAGCCAGTTCTGGACCAGCCCCAGGTCTATGGTACAGAAAGAAACAATAACAGCTGAATAGCTCAGAAGAGTCCAAAGCCAGCTTAACACTAGTAACAATTTTACCCCTACCCCAAGAGCTGATATGCGTCCAATTCCAGTTCCTCTTTCTCCACCTACATGACCCCAGAGGTGGCACTAAGCCTGGCCCACTCACAATCTAGGACAGCAATAGTCAGACATCTCAAAGGGCCCAGCTTCCCAGTGGTAGAAGTGACTGAGAACAGCACTAGGGGTCCTCTGCCCACATCTAAGAGAAGCATCTAAGAGGGGTTACTGCCATAATGCCATCCTTCTTGCAGTGCTTTGAGAAACAAGCCAAATCCCACCTCCCTTCAAAGAGCTCTAGTCGCTATGAAAACCCCTACTAGAGTCCTGAGACTTAGGTGGCCCTGAGGCCAGTAGGAGGCTTTGGGGTATCTCAAGAGCAGCCACACTTCTCCACCAAGGAAGAGTTCACATGGTGCACACTCATCTTGTGTTCATTATCCTGAACCATCAAAGAGAAGAGTCTGACCCTGGTGAGATGGCAGATCTGGAAGAGCTGGGGACAGGTAGGTACTCCCCTCTGCAGAAACAAAGAACAGAAGAGTGAATGCCTTATAACCACAGCCTCATACTTCAGGGCATCAGGAGACTTGGTAGGGGTATATGGGAAGGGAGAAGGAGGGCCTGGAGAGAAGTTGCTGGATCAGGGCTGCTTCAGAACAATCTTTAGGAAGCCGATGTTGTTTCTTATGAACAAAGATGAAGGATAAGGTCACAGTGGGGGGAAGATGCTACACACTGCATCAGTGCTAGATTACATTAGTGTCAACCTCAATGGCTTCCTTGACTCAAAAGGAGCCAGGCCTAGAGAGTTGAGCACTTAAAGCTATCCCAATATGACCCCAGAAGAGAAAGAACAAGGCTCCATGTGTTACCTTATAACACTCAAAGTTGGATTGATGGAGCTCACTGCTGAGGACCAGGCAGATCCCCTGACAGTAAGGGAAGCTGAAAGTCTTGGGCACAACAATACACTTGCCCCAGGCAGCTCTGTGAAGGTTCACCTTGCGATCCTGCAGATGGCAGAGCTTCTCTGCTGGAAACATATCCTGGCCACGGCCTATCTCCCAGTGATTCTGGCCCAGGATCCCCAGGATCAGCAGCTCTATATTAGGGAGAAAGAGCTTTTGGATATAAGGTGGGTGAAACAGAGATGGCTGTGTGTGGGACAAGATCATGAACAGCAACACTACATCTCATTTGCCTTCAATACTGGAACACTTGTTCAGGCTGGCATCAGCGACAAGAGTGGCTAGAATCTTTGTCTCTGCCAAGAGAGTGGGCACCAACTCCATCCAATATGTGAGTAAACAGAAAAGATCCTCCCTCTGAGTGGTGGGATGAAGAAATAAGATGAAAAGATCCCAACAGGAATTTTGGGGGGCCCCTTCAAAGGTCCTCAAACTCTAGAACAAGCTCAGAGGCATGGGGGACAATGGGCACCCAAGCCCAAAACTTTATCAAGGAAACCCCCAAGAAGGGAACTGCCTCAAAACTGAGAAGCCAGTAGCTGTGTAGGAAGTGGGAGCCTGTAGGGAAAGAAGGCGGGGAGCTCCAGGAGGCCGCTATCATGGAAAGTCCCACCTCCCTTTCAGCTTCTTACTTCCCACTACTCAGCCTTGCAAGCTAGGACAAAGACTTAGCAGTCTCAGCTTGTCAAAGCCAGAGTTTAGTCCATAGCAGCCAGGAATGGGCTGAAATTACTCTACTCCCATCACCCTACCCCTGGAATTAAGTCAGAATGACTGCCCTAGTACTGAAAATCACCCCAGTCACCATAACCTAAGACAAGCCACTTGCCCTGTTGTATCTCCTAAAACACTGTAGCTGCCCAGCCTACCAGCTTTGTGGCATCAGCCATAAAGCTTAAAGACATCCTCCCTACCAGGCCTGCAGAGCTGAAACCAGGAAGCAGATTCCTTTTCTGCTAGACCAGCTGAGGAGTACTCTGTCCCTAACTCCTTGCTCTACTCACAAGAGCCCTAAATATCTGTTGCCATTTACACCACATTCCCCCAACCAGCCCCACAAAATGCGCCAGGCAGCTCCTGGATTGCTCCTTCCCTAGCAAATACCAGAGTTCTAGCTACTTACTTTCGGATGTGAGGGTAAAACCATGTTGCCTGGCAGAAAAGATCTCATTTGTGTGGAAAGGTAGCATCTAGTTGGAACAGTCAAATGTCTCTACCGAGCTCAAACACATGCACGAAAGACCCACAGCCAAGAGCCAGGAATGAGCCAGGAGCTCCCACTTCTCCCACTGCCACCCTCCATCCTACCTGCTCTCAGAAGCTGGGCTGCCTTATTGCTGTCTTTAAATATCCATCTGCCCAGGTGTAGGCCCTATTCTAACCCCCACAGCTTGGATCTGATCACGCATTCAAGAGAAATTGAATTCGGGTGAGAGAAACTCCCACTCCCAGAACAATTTCAATACCTACCCTTGCTTACAGAGTGGAGGTGCAACAAGTGATAATATAGATTGCGTTTCTCAAACTCAACCTCGAAAACACAAGTACATAATTGGTGAATAGATGACTTATGTGGAAGACATGCTCTGACAGTGTCGGTCCGAATGCTGGAAACAAGGACAGGTATGGATAGTTTGCAAGTTACAAACGCTCCATTTAACTCACCTTTGTGTTCTTAGACTTCAGCTACCATCAGAATCACCTAGAGCATTTGTTAAGACACAGATTGGTAGGCCCCATTCCCAGAGTTTCTGATTCAGTAGGTCTTGAATGGGGTCCAGGAATTTACCTCTCTAGCAAGTTGCCAGGTGATGCTGGTCCCGAGACCGCACTTTGAAAATCACTGGTCCACCTTATTTATACCATAACTAGTACACAGAAGATGCCCAATGAGTGTGTTTTGATTCATTGATAATAGACTATACCTAGTGTGTCTGTGGCTCTGAAATTTTTTTAAACAAAAACAATAAAACAAATAAACTCCTTCAGGTTAAAAGGATGAAATTCACTAAATCTGAAAATACCAGATTATTATGTGGGAAGTACCCAAAAAAGAAAAGTAACATTTGGGATTCATGCTCCCAACATTCTTTTCTTTTCTTTTCGGAGAGTACAAAAAAGTAATGGACATAAGAAGCCAATACAGTCCTCTTCATGTTTCTTAACACTTAACAAATTGATTATTATGACCATGTTATACATAAATATAGTGCAGGAATAATCTGTCAATTAAACATAGAGTAAGGCATCCTTCACTAACAAATTAACCTGCATTTCATAATATTTGCTTTTCTTAAAAGACAAAATTACATTGACATATACAATAAGAGTTTAGTTTCTCTAAACTTGAGATTTAGTTATTTTCATTAAACAATTCAATGTCCCCGGCCAGGCTCCATGGCTCACCCCTATAATCCCAGCACCCTTTGGGAGGCCGAGGTGAGCGGATCACGAGGTCAAGAGATGGAGACCACCCTGACCAACATGGTGAAATCCCATCTCTACTAAAAAATACAAAAATTAGCTGGGTGTGGTGGCGCATGCCTGTGGTCCCAGCTCCCCGGGAGGCTGAGGCAGGAGAATCGCTTGAACCCGGGAGGCGGGGATTGCAGTGAGCCACGATTGCACCACTACACTCCAACCTAGCAACAGAGCAAGACTCCGTCTTAAAAAAAAAAAAAAATCAATGTCCCAAATTACATAAATAGGTATACCATAAGTAATGGTAATCAGTACAGTCCATCTTTAGAAAGCTTGCTGTATAAATTCATTAGGTAATGTTAATGAAACAAGCTTATGAGGTAGGAGTGACTATGCTTGTTTTGTGGATGGGGAAACTGAGGAAGAAGTAGGTAATGCCTGCCCACAGCAGGGCTGAGTCAGCTCTCCACGTGGAGTAGATTCTATGTTAAGGCAATTCCTTTAGATTTTTGTTCCTTAAAAATGAAGAAATACAAAACAAAAGCAAAGGAGAAAACAATTCCTATTTTAAAAAACAAACTTTGGTAAAAGGAAAAGGAATAGATTTTAAGTTGAGAACAGAATTTTGAAAGCTAATGACTTGTATGCCTAAGGTTTCCACTAATTATCCCTACCTCCTCTGTGTTATTTTTCTAATCAACGAGAGGTTGATGATAACTCTCTCTTTTGGGCTTATATTCTTTGCTTTTTAATGAGCAGGTTCTTATGGAATCCCAATTAAATGTGTAGTGAGCTTATGGAATTTCTAGCAAATGTGGCTTTCCTTTTTGTTTAGATAAATTAATCTTCAAATTCTCAGCAACAGGAAAGGGGGCAGCTCCCATCTAATCCCCAGGCCTTCCCTAAATGGCTTCAAGAATGTATTAAGTAAAATCCTTCATAAATGTGTAAATTGCTTTAAATAAAACCCTTCAATAATAATCTTGGATGAGAAGCTTGTTTTACTAATTTATACCTAAGCAGCTGTTGTTTTGTTAGTATCTTCAGCTTCATTTACACAAGAAAATCTGAAAATGAATCACGCAGACAGAAGAGACCAGATTGCACTCTATGGTAAACGTTTTTGTATGTTTGTCTCATAGGACTTTGAAAAGTAAACACCAAAAAAGACCATTCATCAACCATCACACTGGTGAAAATGTTGGCCAATGATATGTTCAGCTTATATTTCAATGGATTTTATATTTCATGTGTCACTGCCAAGCTACAGCTGAGTGTATATGATGAAAATACATGCTAGCAAAATATGAGCCAACTTCTCTCAAGCCCTGCAAAACCTATTAAGTGCCTCACCAGGTTGGAAGGAAGCACTGACTGCTCAAGTCATCGACTCTAGTATGTCTGCATCCTCACCTTTCAGTTCTGTCCATTTAGATGTGGTAAGAAGCAGAAGCAGATGAAAAGTACCTAGTTGATAATATGCTCAGTATCTTCTTTGACTTGTGATAATATACCTAAAGATGTTTTATAAACTACAAATTGCAAGTCCTTTCTGTGGGTAGCGTATCATATATTTATGTAATGCAATCACCTTTAAGTTTTTGGTTGAATGCCCTAACAGTAAAAAATAAAAATTAACATTTACCCCAATGTCTACATATGGGTTTATTAATTAATAAACTATACATGTATAGTTTATTCATTATTCTTAATTAATAAACTACACATGTATAGTTTATTAATGAATAAACATATATACTAATTTATATGTACGAGTAACATATAGTAATATATATGTTTATTAGTGAGATGAACATATATATACATGTAAGATACACAAAAATGGAGATTGAAAAAGGATTTGAAAATGAAATAGCAATTCATTTTCTAGTATTTCTACTATTTTCTTTCTGCTTCCAGTGTATCATCTTAGGAGACTACTTCTTTAATGGAATACGTTCATTTTGAAAAGTAGGGGTGATAATTATAATTAACATTTACATAGTATGTAAATACTGCTGTTACTAATTCCAGTGCTTTACATATGTTAACTTGTTTGATCTTGGTATTAGCCTTAAACAACACTTATAATTATCATCTCCACTTAACAGATGATAAAATTGAGGTACAGACTGATCACCTAACTTGTTCATGGCCACACAATTACCAAGTATCAGGGATAGGATTTAAACCTAGGCAGCCTAGAGCTAGACTCTAGCTCATCTAAATTCTGAACTCCTGGCAAGATATTACCATACTAACCAGGAAGTAATCAAGATGTTCTAAAGGAGTTTTCTGTCTAGCAGGGGAGACAAGTATTCAAAGCAACAATTACAATACGGTAAGATACATGTCATTATGCAGGTGTTATGGAAGCTACTGCTCCTTTAGAACAAGGACTGAAGTAGTTTTGTATTTACATAGCAATATTGAGCACAGTGCCTGGTACCTAAAAAGTACATGGTAGGCACTTGTTGGATAGTTGAAAGAAAAAACGATTTTTAAAAATGGATGGATGGATGGATGGATAGATGTATCCCAACTTACTGGATAGACACTGGAATTTGAATATCCTTTAAATAGGGATGAAAAACTCTCCTGCCAATAAAAATATTCACAGACTTTCTTCTTGATGAGATAATGCTCGATTGTTAAACCAACATATAGAAAAAAAATTATCTGCTGATATTATCCAAGGCTTTTCAAGGAGGAAATACTCTCCCACTCATAAGCATTTCAAACCCTGGAGAAACCAAAAAAGGTGAAAAAGAAAGGAATGTTGTTTATGGAAATAATATGCCTTGTCAGGAATTCATGTTTTCTCTCATAAAAAGAACAAAACAAAAGAGAATCTGCTTTATGCTCTGGTGTCAACAGGAAACCTCATTCATTACAAATGTAGCCTGGATACTTCCAGGAAAAGACAAAAAAAAGATGAGTGAATGAATGAATGAATAATAGACTTGCCTTTTCTGAAGTGGAATCCAAGCTTTAATCCAGTCTTAACCCAGTATATGTGATAACGGTTGCATTAGCCATATGCTTTGTCACAACACAAACTACCCAGACTGCAAGACTGTTTGACATTTACACTCAAACCAAGAGTCTACGTTTTATTCATTTTGAGTACCACAAATCAGCACTGAGATATGGGAGCTAAACCTTGAAAAGTTTCCTCCTATATTTGAAGCTGGCACTTTGATTCAAGAACACATTCTATTCAAATCTGTGTATCTTGCTTGAGCCCAGGAGGTGGAAGTTACAGTGAACAGAGATCACGTCACTCCACTCCAGCACTCCAGCCTGGGCAACAGAGCAAAACCTTGTCATCCCCTCGCAAAAAAAGCACATCTTTCATACCAATTACTTCTGTACTTGGTATAGATTAAGATACAAAAGCCTCTGAATCAAAACAGTAACTGCAGAATTGCTTTCACAAATCAAATAATGTACTTTATGTAATGTGATGGGTTTCATTTAAATAATGTATAATTTTATCTGTTTTCCATTGCTTTATATTCTTTCAAATGGAAAACAGTTCTATAGAAGTCAAATTCTGGACTTTCTTTGTTATAACTATATTTCTGCTGATTAGTGTTGTTCTTGGGAACTTTCTTTTAGCAATCAGATACAATTACCATTGTTCTATAACATTGACTACCAAACTTGTTATTTCACTCTGAGAGCTGTGCCTGTCTTGTCTTTATTTTTCTCTCTTCAGGATAATATCCACTGTAGTGTCCATAAATATTTACTGAAGGGAATCACTATTAAACTACTTAGCAAAGTTGGTGTTCCTTAAAGATGTTGTTCATTTTAATGAGTAGAGAGGAGAGCAGAGTTCTGCCACGTTAAGTGTAGTTAAGAGGACTCTCAACACAGCATTGACATCACCTAAGAGCATCTTAGAAAGACAGAATCTCAGAACTTTCAGACTGTGCATTTGAACCAACTGGGGATCTTAAAAAGCAGATTCTGATTCAGGAGGTCTGTGGTCCAAGATTCTGCAATTCCGTGAGCTCACAGGTGATGTCTATATAGCTAGTCCTCAGGCCACCTCCTAAGTAGCAAGACCTAGGGAAAGAGCCCATGATGATACTGCACTTGCCAGTTATCTGACTAAAACAAAGAGATTTAATAAGATCAGTAAGTAGTTGATAAATAAAGATTTACTTAGCACATAGTCTGTGACTAATCCTTTTATGACTGAGTTATTTGACTTTAAATATACCAGAAGACTTCTCTGCCTAAGATCATTTTCTATTTATTAAACATAATACTTAAATTTGTTTTCTGGTAATATTTACATTCAACCCTTATATTCATTTTATGCATTCTATTTGTCTTATTACTAAGACCAGATAACTGTCTTTTGAAATAGTTATTTTTAAGAGATAGAACCAAATATATAAAGATATAATTTTCAAGTAAAAAAACTGGTGTTTTTTTTTTAAATTAAATCTTGTTATGATTTATTCTAGTTACATGTTATAGGAACCCAAACCAAGTAAAGTTATAGCAGTCTTCAATCCTAACTTGTTAGTACAAACCTTGGAAAATCCCCTAATTGATTTCCTCACCAGGTTCCTCATCTATAAAATAGGCTTAAATGTAAATTTCCTCAAGGCATTTGTGTTAAGAGATATTAACAAAACATGTTGGTTCTTCTATATAAGTGGTTCTGAAAGTGTGGACCTAGGACAAGCAGCACCAGCATCCCTGGGAATTTACCAGAGAAACAAATTCTCAGACCACACCCAAGCCCAAAACCTACTGAATCAAAACTTGGGGTGGAGCCAATAAATCTATATTTTTAACAAGTCCTCACGTGATTCTGATGTATGTTACAATGTTAGAACCACTGCACTCTCTATACAGCCCAGTAACAATAACTCTCTATCAGTGGACCAAGGGGTATACTATTCTGACTAGCGATCCATATGGAACAGTAAATTAGGTCTTATTAAATCAGGAATAATAAATTAGACCTTACCTCACAATACTACATGTTTAAATCTATGCTGATTAAAAATATAAGTATAAACATGGCCAGGTGCAGTGACTCACGCCTGCAATCCTAACACTTTAGGAGGCCAAGGCGAACGAATCACTTGAGGCCAGGAATTTTGAGACCAACCTGGCCAACATGGCAGAACCCCATCTCAACTAAAAATACAAAAATTAGCCAGGCATGATGGCAGATGCCTGTAATCCCAGCTACTGGGGAGGCTGAGGCACCAGAATCCTTTGAACCTGGGAAGCGGAGGTTGCCTGAGCTGAGATGGTACCACTGCACTACAGCCTGGGTGACAGAGCGAGCCTCCGTCTCAAAAAAAAAAAAAAAAAAATATATATATACACACACACACACACACATATATATATATAATAAACCATTTGACTGCACTAAAATTTTCTAGGCAACAAGAGATATCATACACAAAATTAAAAGACAAATCACATACTAAAAGAACATATATGCAATGTAAAGTTCTCAAAATCTAGTATCCTTAGCGTAAATTTCTTAAAATCCTACAAATCAACTTGAAGACAACTATCTATTTTTTAAAAACAGGCAAAGAGTGAGAACAGATAGTTCACATAAGAATGATATATGAAAATATTCTGTTTCTCATCAGCAATCAGGGAAATGCAGATGAAAACAACATGAAGCAGTATTTCATATGTAAACGATTGGCAGAAAAATTAAAGTCTAATGGAGAAGTATGTACAGAAATGAGCACCCCACTGTCAGTTGTACGATTTGGCAATATCTAGTCAAATAAATTCACATTCCCTACAAACTAGCAATTCTACTTCTAGGAACTGAGCTAGAGTCCCTGTCGGCATCTTCATAGGAAAACTATCTGAGGCTCTTCCCCAGTAGTAACTTTTGTTTTAGGGAAAAATTGGAAATAATTCAAGTGTTCATTGATACATTAACAGATAAATTAAGTATATTTACACAGTGAAACACTATAGAGTCTTAAAACATATAAGATTAGTACTGCTTGCATCAACATGATTAAATCTCAGAATCAATATTTCAAGATAGATATATACAAATCATAAAGCAGTATTTTGTAATGGGAGCCTAATATGTAGTGAGAACTCAAAAGATGTGGACAAGAAGGATATACACCAACCTCAGGCTGGTGATTACCATTGGGTATCAGGAAAGAGAATAGGAAAGAGAGGCCTTCATCTATGCAGGAAGTAAAAAAATTCCTTTTCAAAGTTTTCTTTCTTGTTAAATAAGAAATTTACTAATAACTCTTTCTTAAGCCCTATCCTACGTAGCTATTAAACATGCCATGCTTACAGGTAGGTGATATATTCTATGTCCTTGTACTTTAACCAAAATATCTGTGCTGGATGTGCTCACAGGCATGTCCCAGCTCACCATTGCTTACCTGTTTAAAAAAGTTTTAAGTTATTAGCCGATTGGGTTTTAGTTTAAATTGTAAGGTCTGGCTCCAACCAATGGAGATCAGGCATAGCAGTAAGGACAACCCCAAATGCGTAAGGGATAAATATGTCTGCTTTTCCTTTGTTCATTGTATTCATGCGGCACGATGGCTAGGGTGGGAAGTAAACATTGCTTTCTGAGATACCCTTTGTCTCAGTGCTAATTTTTCTTTGCAGCACCGGACATCTGTGTCCAACAATCTATATCTATTTTATTTATTCAAAAAAAATTGAAGCAAGGGTAGCAAAATATTATCACATGTTAAAATTAGTTGGAAAAATAAAATGAAAATAGAACTCATTGGTAAGTATTGAACTCTCTACTACTGCCACCACTTTTTGTAACTTTATATAATTTTAAAATATTAAAAATAAAATATTATGTTTCATTTATTTCTGTGTTTCTAAAATTTTGTTTCAAGTAGTCAGCTAAATTTATATTTCCTTAAGCACATATGAGAAAAGCATTTTTTTTTTTTTGACAGAGACTTGCTCTGTCACCCAGGCTGGAGTGCAATGACATGATCCCAGCTCACAGCAACCTCAGCCTCCTAGGTTCAAGCAATTCTCCTACCTCTCAACCTCCCAAGCAGCTGGAACTACAGGTGTGTGCCACCACACACAGCTAATTTTTGTATTTTTGGTAGAGACGGGGTTTCATCATGTTAGCCAGGCTGGTCTTGAACTCCTAACCTCAGGTATCTGCACACCTTGGCCTCCCAAAGTGCTGGGATTACAGGCGTGAGCCACTGCACCCAACTGAGAAAAGCATTCTTTAAAAACTAATAAAAAAATAGAAAACTTTATTTTTCTCAACCTTCATTATGATACAGAATATCTATAAAATTATGAAGAAAATGAAAACAAAGAATGTACAAACAAAACCTTTTAGTTGATTATGGAGCAGGGTAAACACAAAAGAAGAGGATTTCCTGTATTTTTTCTAGGGGGTGAGGGCTGTAGAAATGGATTTAAAGGCTATAAAGGAACAAATGAGGTCAGTAATTAATTCCTCCAAGAATCCACATAGAAGGCACTTCTTGAATAAAGACAAAAGTGGCTGTTCAGTTTTCAGACACATTGGGGCCTTAATTCCAGTTGATTTCTTTCTGGTAGAAGAACAAGATGTCCACATATGTACTTCTCATAGTTCCCTTCAACCTCTAAAACATTAACCTCAATTTTAAATAATACCTGCAAAAATTAGATTCAATTTGTATACTGGGAGTTAGAGAATTTTCGTGTGACTTTATACATATAGTGTGTGGCTTCTTGTAGCCAGACCCTTGGGAGGCCCCAAACATTGAAAAGAATATGGAGTCCTCTCACTCCAACAGTGGTAATTCAACATTTTATTATGATGCAAAATTTCCATGAATGCTGAAATCAATAGAGTTTCTTCCAACATTTTTTTTGTGCAAAGTTCTGAACAAATCTGTCAAAGCTAACTTGTTTTTAGGGTGGAGGTGCCCCTACTTTGCTGGTGCTCTGAACTTGTCATAATCTATTGAGTATCTTGCACTGGCTCAGCTATCAATTAGGGAGCTAAAGGTCTCTATAAAGCAACCCATAATTTTAAATCTACCAAGTGACTAGGGAAGACTACTAAAGGTTGTTAAGTTTTCTCACTGGTTTCAAGACTCAGATTCTAATCTGAAGCAGCAAACATCCAAGTAATTGTGTAATACTACACAGCTGAAGCTTACCATTGAAATTTTCATTCACATTCTTCCACTCTTTGTCACAAGACGAGAATGCAAGACATCAGTGGAATTTGGGTTTTGTTTTGTTTTGTTTTGTTTGAGACGGAGTCTTGCTCTGTCGCCCAGGCTAGAGTGCAGTGGCACATTCTCGATTCATTGCAACCTCCGCCTCCCAGGTTCAAGCTATTCTCTTGCCTCAGCCTCCTGAGTAGATACGACTATAGGCATGTGCCACTATGCCCAGCTGATTTTTGTATTTTTAGTAGAGATAGGGTTTTGCCATGTTGATCAGGCTGGTCTTGAACTCCTGACCTCAGGTGATCCACCCATCTCAGCCTTCCAAAGTGCTGGGATTACAGGCATGAGCCACAGCACCTTGCCAACACCAGTGAAATTTGGAACTGCAACCTTCTGAATATGCTACATGAACCCTTTTTGAAAGGAGACTATATAGCCTCAGGACTGTCTTTGCTGTGTTTGATAAAATGCAGTCACTAAAAGAAGGTTGCTGAAATACCTTTCCCAGCCAATGCTACAGATCTCTTTGCAAATAAAGGTCATGTAAGAGTATGAACACTTATGTTTCAGAAATAAGGTTAATTGTACCAGTGGGTATAGCTTTCAACCAATTAATTTTAAGCCCGTACAATCTTACCAAAGGGATTTCTAGTTGTATGAACTTGTTTTAGCAAACTTGTTGCAGGCAGAAACTGTATATGATATTCTATGCAATACCCGCTACGGTTTGAATGTGTCCCCTCCAAAATTTAGGTGCTGCCAATATAACAGTATGAAGAAGTGGGGCCTTTATCACAATTTAAAATAAAAAAATAATATATGGTGAAAAGGGAACACTTTTACACTGCTCATGGGAATGTAAACTAGTACAACCACTGCAGAAAGCAGTGTAAAGATTCCTTAAAGAACTAAAAGTAGGACCACCATTTGATCCAGCTATCCCACTACTGGGTATCTACCCAGAGGAAAAGAAGTCATTATTCCAAAAAGATATTTGTACATGCATGTTTATAGCAGCACAATTTGCAATTACAAAAATATGGAACCAGCCCAAATGCCCATTAGTTAACAAATGGATAAAGAAAATGTGGTGTGTATATATACACACATATATGTGTATATATACATATGTGTGTATATATATATGTGTGTGTGTATATATATACACCATGGAATACTACTTATCCATAAAATGGAAAGAAGTAATGGCATTCACAGCAACCTGGATGGAATTGGAGACCATTATTTTAAGTGAAGTAACTCAGGAATGGAAAACTGAACACCATATGTTCTCATTCATAAGTGGGAGCTAAGCTATGGATACACAAAGGCATAAGAGTGATACAATGGGCTGGGTGCAGTGGCTCATGCCTGTAATCCCAGCACTTTGGGAGGCCAAGGCAGGAAGATCACCAGGTCAAGAGATTAAGACTATCCTGGCCAACATGGTGAAACCTTGTCTCTAAAAAGAAAAAGAGTGACACAATGGACTTTGGGTACTCAGTGGAGAGGATGGGAAGGGGGCAAGAGCTAAAAGACTACACATTGGGTACAGTGTACACTGCTCAGGTGATGGGCACACCAGCATCTCAGAAATCACCACTGAAGAATTTATCCATGTGACCAAACACCACCTATTCCCCAAAAACCTATTTTTAAAAAGGGGTGGGGCCTTTAAGAAGTGATAGGTCCTCCCTCAAGAATGGGCTTAAGGTGCTTGTAAAAGAGGCCTCACACAGCATTCAGCCCTCTTTCTGCGTGGAAGGGTGTGGTAAGAAGTCCCTCACCAGATGCTGGCATCTTTATCTTGAACTTCCCAGTCTCCAGAACTGAAAAATACATTCCTATTCTTTATAAATTACCTAGTCTCAGGTATGCTACAACAACATTTTTACATTAAGATAGAACCCAAGGAGGTGGTGAGACAAATATTGGGTTGTTACATTGCACATCATAACAAGTCACCTGTTTTCAAGTCAGGTAAAAATGTTTAAAAGTATAGGAGTTGGCCAGACACGGTGGCTCGTACCTGTAATCCCAGCACTTTGGGAGGCCAAGGCAGTGGATCACCTGAGGTTGGGGGTTTGAGACCAGCCTGACCTACATGGAGAAACTCCATCTCTACTAAAAATACAAAATTAGCCGGGAATTGTGTCATATGCCTGTAATCCTAGCTACTCGGGAGGCTGAGGCAGGAGAATTGCTTGAACTCAGGAGGCAGAAGTTGCAGTGTGAGCCGAGATTATGCCATCAAACTCCAGCCTGGGTAACAGAGAAACTAAGTCTTGGAGGGGAAAAAGTATATTAGTTAAAATTATAAAATTCTAAAAGGTCAATATGCTGATTTTTAAGAAAAGAATCACATGATACTGAGAGATATTCACTGAGGCCTTTTTTAAAAAAGTATTTTCTTTGTGACTCCAAGATGGTTTGGTAAATCCATAAACTGTCAATCAATCCATTTATCGACCTGTTTTATCAATTCTCATTGCATTAGTCCCCCATATCCTTCAGGGGTGCATTTCAAGATCCCCAATAAATGCCTGAGATCGTGGCTAATACCAAATAGTACCCTATGCAGTATATACTGTTTTTCCTATACATACATACCTATGATAAAGTTTAACTTATAAGTCAGGCACAGTTAAAGATTAACAACAGTAACTAATAATAAAATAGAGCAATTATACGAATATGTCAGCATTACTGTCTTGTGCTTTGGGGCCATTATGAAGTAAAATAAAGGTGACTTGAACACAAGAAGCACTGTAATACTGAAACAGCCGATCTGATCAATGAGACAGCTACTAAGTGACTAACGGGTGGGTCTCTACAGAGCGAAACATCCCATATAAGATAGAGCAGGATAGCTTAAGATTTCATCATGCTACTCAGAATGGCATGCAAGTGAAAATTTTATGAATGGTTTCTGTTATTTTTCATTTAATATTTTTGCACTGCAGTTTACTGTAAATAAAAAACAGAAATCAAAGGCACAGATGTGAAGGAACTACTGTATATGAAAAGAATCATGACATCAAAAAGCATAAGTTATAGGTTTTACCCTTAGATTTATAATTTGGTAAGGAAGAAATGCTTATGTACCTTAAAACATAAATTGCAACATAGAAAAGCAACACAAAAGCAGACAGAAGAAATGGATGACCAGTGGGCAAATCAGTAATATAAACACTAAATAAATATAATGTGGCTGGGCACAGTGGCTCAGGCCTGTAATCCCAGCACTTTGGGAGGCCGAGGCAGGTGGATCTCTTGAGTTCAGAAATTTGATACCAGGCCGGACAACATGACAAAACCTCATCTCTACAAAAAATACAAAAATTAGCTGGGCATGGTGGCATGTGCCTATAGTCCCAGCTACTTGGGAGGTTGAGTTGGGAGGATCGCTTGAGCCCAGGAGGTCAAGGCTGCAGTGAGCAGAGATTGTGCCTCTGCACTCCAGCCTGGGTGACAGAGTAAGACCCTGTATCAAAAACAAAGAAACAAAAATAATAATGCTTTCAGAAAAGAAATCATTGCAGAACAAAATTGTGTATGTGAAAGTTTCATTATTTAACCATGAAACACTGAAAGAGCCAAACACAGCAGCCTCACAACACTCTAGCAAGAGTCTTCCCTTCCTCCAAGTCTTCCCTTGCGCCAAATTTGTAGGTCAAAATTATCGAGTATTTACATACCTTTCAGATAGTGAATTAAGATCGTCAGTGGAGGATTGATCTGGGTAAACAAGCTGTGCTTGAAAAACCAGAATGCAGAGAGTACCTTGCACACCTTCCTGAGAAGAGGAAATGGGAGGAAGAACAACAGAGATGAAAACCTGGAGCAGATTAAGGGATGCATCAGAGGATCAATTTCTGGGGAGACTTAAAATACCTTACCATTTGAAATATTGATAATAGGGTACACTGAACTCAATGTTTAAAACTTAATTTCCTCGCTTTTTAAATACAGGTGTCAAGAGCTGAATTTATCATGCACCTCAGCTCACCACACAGTCCTCAGACTGTGGAAGGGCCCTTGTTTCTCTCTGTATTCATTACTTATTCCCTTTTATCCCCATGTGTCACTCACTTTTCCTCCTTCCCTCAGAGACAGCCATTCGGCTGTGTTTAATGTGTATGGTGATATTTCCATGTGTTCTTACAAAATGCATATTATTGTTTTGCTTGTATTTTTTGTAGCGGCTTCATTGAAATATCATTTACATACTACCTAATTCACTCATTTGAAGTGTACAGTTCAGGCCAGGCATGCTCACGACTGTAATCCCAGCACTATGGGAGGCCAAGGTATGAGGATCACTTGAACCCAGGAATTCAAGACCACCCTGAGCAAAAAAGCAAGCCACCATCTCTTAAAAAAAAAAGTAGCCATGGATGGTGGTGGGTGCCTGTAGTCTCAGATATTCAAGAGGCTAAGGAGGGAAGATCCTTTGACTCCAAAAGGTCAAGGTTGCAGTGAGCTATGATTGAGCCACTGCACTCCAGCCTGGGTGACAGAGTGAGACCCTGTCTTCAAAATAAAATTAAAAAGTGTACAATTTAGTGGTTTTAGTCTGTTTCCAGAATTGCACAACCATCATCACAATCAATTTTATAATATTTATATCATCACAAAAAAAAAAACAAATAAACTTGTGTTCATTAAGGAGCCACTCCCCATTCCTCCCTCTGCCTAAACTCTGGCAACCACTAATCTGCTTTCTGGCTGTATGGATTTGCTGATTCTGGACATTTCATATCAGTGGAATCATATATTATGGGGCCTTTTCTGTCATCTTCTTTCACTTAGCAAGTTTTCAAGGTTAATCCGTGTTATAGCATTTATTAGTACTTCATTCCTTTTTATGGCTGAACAATATTTCATTGTATATATCTATCATATTTTACTTTATCTATTCATCAGTTAATGGACATTTGGGTTGTTCTACCTTTGAACTATTATGAATAATGCTTCTATTAACATTCAGGTATGAGTTTTTGTTTTGGTATATGTTTTCAATTCTCATGGGTGTATACCTAGGAGTGGAATTTCTGGGCCATGTGGTAACTCTACATTTAACAATCTGAGTAATTGTCAAACTGTTTTCCAAAGTGGCTAGATGATTTACACCAGCAATTTCTTTACAGTCTCACTGAGATGGACAGTCACTATCTGTCCATTTTATTCTAGCCATCATAGTTGGCGTGGAATGGTATTGCATTGTGCTTTTGGTTTGTATTTGCCTGATAGGTAATCATGTTGGGTATCTTTTCATGTGCTCGTTTCCACTTGTATATCTTCTTTGGAAAAATGTCTATTTCAATCTTTTGCCCATTTATAAATTGAGTTTTTGTCTTTTTATTATTGAGTTGGAAGAATTCTTCATATATTCTTGATAGAAGTCTTTTATCAGGATTGTCTTTTCAATCTCCAAACAGTGTCCTTTGAAACACAATTAATAACATTTTGATGAAGTCTAATTTGTCTTTTTTGTTGTTGCTTGTGGCTTTAGTGTCATACATAGGTTTATTTTTGGATTCCCAATTTTATTGATCTATATGTCTGTTTTGATGCCAAATACCAACTGTCTTAATTACTGCTTCGAAAGATTGTTAACATTTGAAATCAGAAAGTGTGAGTCTTCTGCTTTTGTCCTCTTTTTCAAGATGGTTTGGGTGCATATATTTTGATTTATAACATATTTCTTTTTTTGAGACGGAGTCTCACCCTGTTGCCCAGGCTGGAGTGCAGTGGTGCAATCTTGGCTCACTGCAACCTCTGCCTCCCAGGTTCAAGCAATTCTCCTGCCTCAGCCTCCCCAGTAGCTGGGACTATAGGCGCACACCACCACACCCAGCTAATTTTTTGTATCTTTAGTAGAGACGAGGGTTTCATCATGTTGACATATTTCATTTTTTAACCACATGTCCTTTTTATAGTTGATTCAAATCAAAGTCCCAGTAATAATGGTATATAAAAACTGCTTCTTCCTCCTTTTAGAGGTATTCTGCTCATTTTCTTTTTGGGATCGACATAGACCCGATGGTACATTTACTAGAACTGACTGAGGCAACACTCTTGAACAAAGCCCTTTCTGTGATGGTGGCAGTTCTTCCTTCTTCCTCAAAGTCTATTCTTAGACCAGGTCCCTTCTCTTGACATTGCTTTTGGGTTTTTTATTTTTAATTTTTTTTAATCTTGGAATTTTGTTAAATCTCTTGAGACCTTTGGGACAACTGCTCTGTCTCTGATCACTCCATTTGAACTGCTCAAACTGAAACTCAGTGAATGCCTTAGTAATAGACTTTTTTGGAATATATTAAAATTATATGTATATGGCCAGGCATGGTGGCTCATGACTGTAATCCCAGCACTTTGGTAGGCTGAGGTGGGCAAATCACTTGAGGCCAGGAGTTTGAGACCAGGCTGGGCAACATGGCGAAACCCCATCTCTACTAAAAATACAAAAATTAGCCGGGAATGGTGATGCTCACCTGTAATCCCAGCTACTGGGGAGGCTGAGGCACAAGAATCACTTGAACACAGGAGACGGAGGTTGCAATGAGCCGAGATCATGCCACTGTACTCCAACCTGGGTCACAGAGAGAGGCTCAGTCTCCAAAAAAAAAAATACATGCACACAGAGACAAGAGCACAAATCATAATGATATTGCTATGTACATATATATTTAATTTATGCAAATAATATTGTGAGAGACATAAACATATATATGTGTGCATATCTGTGCAAAATGTAAATTTGATTTGGATCCCCCACAGACTGTACACTTTAATTACAAACAGTCCTTACCAGTTTTTGTCACTAGGCTATCTCTGTTGACTATTTTTGTGTCTTGTGGAGCACAGGTTCCCTGGTGCCACCACAAGGGCTGTGCCACTAACCCTGAGACTAGTGGCCAGCTGTTTCCTAGTGCCATGTGTGTCAATATATATCTCAAAAAATTATATTTTAAAAAACAGTAAAAAAATAACTTTCCAAAAGGCTGAAAAAGAGTAACATTTTGCTCACATAAAAATCATGGTGTTTGGAGAGGAGCCCTCCGCCTATTTTGAACTGAGTTACAACATCCATGCAAGGCACCTCTATCTTGGCTGAATGGGAGTGGCCAAGGCTCTTTAGGTAACAGCTACAGAAAACTGACATGACATGACAAACAGACCGAACAAGAGAACATGCTATTTATGCCCATAATAAATCATTGGCTTTATACCACTTATGAATGCCCTCTTAGAATTTTGGACATAAATTGAGGTATTCAGTTTTTATTAGTATAACACTGATATTTTTTATACGCTCACTAGATGAACATTGACCAAATTTTTAGATACCTGTTGGGGAAATGCTGAATTATTAGCTTGCCTGAAAATTCCATACATTTCAATCCAAGATAACCTTACACCAATTTTCCATCTCCCATCAGAGGAGTTGCAAAAGGGTCTGAGGAAGTTTGTGGAGGACCGGTGTGAACAGAAGCCGAGATTTTCAGAAGGTGGCCACTGTGGTGCAGAGCAGTTGCTCCAGGTTTATGGAAGGGCCAAGAAGAGCACATTCAAGGGGTTGTCTGATGTCAGGGCCATTGTGATTTGCAAACCACCCCATAGGTTTCACCAGTGGACAAAAGAGGACATTTACAGATACAGACCACCTGGGAATTCTGAGTGTGCAAATGCACAGATGAAGTCACTAACTTACTTGATACTTTAGAACAGTCAAGTCATTAATATTGCAAAGGAAATGTTATAATACAGGGCTAATCTTGATAAATACACATTCCCAAGAACAAAACTCCTGCTGTGTCTAGAGGGGTTAGGAATAAACCCTGGGCTTCCAAGGAGTGAATCCATAACCACAGAGGTGCAGAACTGGATGACAGCATTTAGGAACTGAAAACATGAAAACAGCTAACACTTTAGGGAAAAAAAAATTGTTTCAATGGATGAATAGTGCCCATAAACATGTAAACTGATTCCTTACACAACTCAAATTACAATTAATTCTACTGGGAGGATGGGGGTTGTATCTTGAGCAGAGAGGAAGAAAAGGGGACTAGATAGTCTCCTACTCCAGCGAGAAGACAACAGAGAATGTCTGGAATGAAATAATAAGTGGTGACACAGTACATTAATAGATATGTAAAGATAAACACAAAAACGAGCAGCCAAACGAGAGGAGATGACAGCAGTTATCTCTTTAGTAGGATGTCGGGCGGGAATGTGGGAAGGGAAGCAGGAGACCGTTACTTTTTATAACAAAACTTACAGAACTATTTGAGTTCTTAAACCACTTACACTGACAAAACTTTTTAAAAGGAGGAGGAGGAAGAACAAGAGGAGAAGGGAGAGAAATTGAGACAATAAATGAGTAAACTGTCCCAATAATCCAGGAACAACTAAACTCTGGTAAAAGGATGGAAATGGGGAAAATGGAATTGAAAGGAGTTTCTTAGGAAACATGGAAAAGGTTTAGTGCTTGAATGTGGAGGATACTGATATACTGATACTGAGATGGTTGAAGTCTCAAGCCAGTTTACTGAGTATAGGATATATTTAAAGAAAAATAAACTAATATATTGCACACATTGTCAATCTCATGCAATTAGCTCAGTATATACTACATTGTTTTATAATTGTTTAACTGTAGAACTTAGCACTTTATTTGTACAAGGCTATCATTTTTATGAACTGCATCACAAACATGATCATTATGTAGTGTCCGTAATTGCCAAATAGCACAGCATACCACAATGGACAGTGCAGTTCAGAGAGAGAATGTGAATGGGATTAGAAAAGTGGGAAGGCATTATGAACGAAAATGGTTGGAAAATAATTCCAAAGGAAACAGAATATGAGCAAGCAATGAGTCTGTTTGTAATAACAGTCAATTTATCAAATAATCAATTTGCCAAATGACAAATTTGCTAAAATTTGTCAGAAAATTCATTTGCAGCTGTGTCACCCACCCCAAGAGACATCCACAGAGCCAGGAGCAGAAAGGGACACAGGTATCCGAACTGTGAGATTGGTAGCCCAAATTGATAGATATTTGACAAGTCTAACAAATCTCTAGTTACAGTGCTACACTACAGCTTTAAGGAAACTAAAATGTGGGCAAAGTCTCCAGTTAATGTGATAAATTGATGCCTCAGCAAATCAGTTTTTGGAACTGATTTTTGATGAACTGGCTTGTGGCAAACTCATTGCCAATGAATTGATTTTTGCTGTGTGGGCCGGCTTCAGCAGCTAGAACTGAAATATGTAAATATTGATTCCATTCTGCAGCCCCAACCCAATGATCTTGAATCCTTTTTTACTGCAACCTGCAGTAAGGAATACACTTTACACCATCACTACACACACATGCACACACACACACACGAAACAAAAGGCTCACATTGTCCTTACTCAGACAATCCACTCTGATTTATTTTCTATTGTATTTCTTTTCTTAAAAAAAAAAAATGCTGGCTTAAACCTGAAGTTTAGAAAACCTTATAACAGCAAACCTGTTTAACCTTGATTATATAGTGGAAGGCCAATATTCCTACAGAACCAAACAAATATGTTTAACATATTTGGAGAAAATAATGATTGTAATTCCAGCTTCATGTTCTATGATACAATTCTCCACTGCAATGGGCTGTGCTGCTCTAAATCTGCTGTGGGACTCTGCGGAGACCTTGCAGCTCCAGATCCCTGGTATGTCTGCCATGGCCCGACGGGTGGCTGGTTAAGGAGCCAGGAGGGATATAACTTGATCCTAAGATACTCACTAATTGTCCCTTCCTTTTCTACCAAATCTGCCTGTTTCACTCTCCATGGCTAGAACTTGCCATCTGCCACCTTTAGGAGCTGCTCTTTTCCTTATTGGACTAATATACCAAACACCATCTTAAGCGTCTCACTTCCTCTCCTGTCCTGGAATCAAGTCACCAATCCTTTGAGGTTTCTTAAATTTTTTGCTGTATTGCATTATCCTCTTCCCCCCACTGCCTGGGACCTTGGAGAAAAATACAGAATTGCACATGAATTCTGGTGGTGGGTTTTCAAGTGCTATACAGTTGATTCATCATGATTTCAAAAAAAAGCCAGACTTGGGCTGTACTGACTTGGCTTTCCAGTTATCTGGCTAAAACCACTATTTTATGATGTAATTTCTAATTCAGTGACATGTTAAGTGTCGAAGGAGAAAATTATTTTAAAAAACCATATGCCAAGTGCTATTGTATATCTCTTCATTTCACCATGCATTTAAACAAATTAGATACTGATTATACTTCAAGTATAAAATGCTGAAGGCCTATTCTGTCCTTTTGAGCTCAATTAAATTTTTAATTACTCAGTAAAAGGAGGCACATGGGGAAGGAGAGGTGCCATTTCACCAAAGATTATTCCAAAATTAAGAGTTGAAGAACAATGAGATTTTCATCTGCTACTGTTCACTAATGATAAAAACAATGCTTTTTTATGAGCTCCTTTTGTTCCCATATTTTTTCAATTTTGACCATCTCCATTTGTCCATCTCCAATGGACTTGTATCAACCCTACTGGAAACTAATAGCAAAGATTAGCATCAAAACCAAAGAATAAGTAAAACCCTTGCCTGTTTTCAGGTATTCACAATTTCTGGGATTATATCCTTTGCAGCTGGAGCTTTCCATATTGGAGTCAGCCCAAAATTTAATTTAGGGAGAAAGTTTGATTAACATTCCTTCAGTTACGAGGCCTTTATAAAGCAAAGTGTTTTCTTGGCACCTTTGTTAGATTTTTTTTTTCCTTCCTTATCCATGCAAGTATTTTCAGAAGGAGGAGAAGGAAAGGATGGAGCCAAACTTTGAAACAGACTTACTAAGAAGGTGAATGTAAAGAACATAGTTTGCAAAGCTGTGAAAGTAGTATATCATTATTTGAGTACCTACTATACATGTCGGATCATTCTAGTGAAATAGGTAAAAATCTGTGCTGAAACTCCAGTATCCCGTTAAAACATAGCGCTAATGAGGAGAGGTGGCAGTTATGGACCCTGTTTGAGTTATTCAACATCATTCAAAGAAATTCACTTTTGCCACCAACTAACCTTCTAACCCTAGCAAACTGCTGGGGAATGTTGTGCTACTGCTCAAAATAGCACTGTTGGGGACAGTGAGTGATTACTACACTATCACTATGCAAAAGCCCTTCAACTGCATGGTACCTGATAGGCACTTGATAAATATTTATTGACTGATTAAGCGATGCCTGACTATAGTACAAAGAATATATTTATTCCTCCTGGAAGCAGCAGTGTGTAGTGGGAAAAATACTGAATTTAGAGTTAGAAGCCAATCCTACCAATTTGTCAGCTAAGTGATTTGGGAAAATATTTTTAAATCTAAGGTTCTATTTTCAAGTCTGTAAAATGGGAAGAATTATGTCTACCTTGAAGAAGGGTTGTGAGAGAATTAAATGGGGTGACAGTATGCAAAATGCCTGACACACAGGGGTTTCAGCAAATGCTAGTTGAATTAAATTCTAGATTACTCATTCTCTGGAAGGAGTTCATCTCTAATTTTAGTCTTTCCATCAATAAGTTTGACACGTTTATTTTGTTCTCTGGATTATTGAGTAGTCCTCCTCCCTTCAAAAATAATCAACTCATTTTGGGCAAAGTAAAGAAGGAAGTAAGAATAAAAGGAATATTAAATATTGCAATGGCAATAAAAACAATTAAAATCTTTGTGATATAAATAAGCTCACAGAGCAGTCCAGGCTCTTTGGTGTACATTGTTAAGGAAGGCAGCAAATCCAATAATGTTAATAACTTCCCTATGTAAGGGCAATTGCAGATTTTCACAGAGAACCCAACCCATTGTAATTTTATGTCATCCTCTTATTAAGAATGGCCTCTTGACAGTTACCTAAGCTCATAGTATCATCCTTGATTAAATTAATATAAGAAGTATGAACAGTGCTGAGACACTTCCCTTCAAATAACATGAAAACAGCGTCCAAGGAGTAAGGAAGAAATACAAGCGAAAGGGCCAAAAATCAGCTGAGTTAGCAGGGGCCACTCTAAACAGATGCTCAGCCTCTCAGGAGACTGACAGCTCCCCTGTATGTGACAGGCCAGCCAGTTTGGGAGCTGCTCCTTCCTTCTGCCAGACCAGATGATGATTAGCAACTGATACATGAATAGGAATAGCTGGGCCTGGGCCTGAAACTGCAGGGAGGGGCACTGGTCCCAGCCAACAAGCCTGCAAAGCAGTTGGAGAATAGAAAAATGCAAATGTTCTGGGTCTCCCAGCCATCAGTTCAGAATCTAAGTACCAGTATATAGTCAGCTGTTTCAGGAAGATAAAGAATTACTTTGAGAAAAAGCCATTTAAAAATCAGCTTAGCATTGTTCTTATATTTCAGAAGGGTTTTTTTTTATTTCCAATAACATTCCTATAGAATATCACCCCTGAACATTTTAATATTTGAAAAAATTTTAAAAACCTAAATCTTCCTGGAATTAGGTTCTACTCATTTTGTCAATATCCTACTGCTAAAAGAGAAGGTGAATCATTAAGACAAAATTTTGGGAACCTCAGAGATACCAAAAGTGATTTAAAATAACATGAACAATTATATTTCCATGGTCTTACTTTGCCTAATCCATGGTTTCTTCCCTTTAAATGAGTTGGCATCCCAATGGTTTCACATATACTAATGCACTAACAAAAATTCTCATGTATTTTATACTAATCTGTTTAGAATTAAAGAAGGTAGCCTTGTGATTTTACCAGCATTTGAAGCACTCCTCAAAGAAAAATCATTCTTAGTTTATTTTGCCTCTCTCAGACTGGGATGGGATATGACTTGCTCTGTAGTCCACAAAACAGAGGGAAGAGCGTCTGTCTCAGCTTGCATAGATTACCATGTTCTACTACAGTTGGCCCAGCAGATTCTCTGCCCACTAAATCATCTGAAGCAACAGATGGATCCCACAATTGTCAATAAATATTTGTGAAGGAGGGGGCTCTCTGCAGAGATTTCCTGTATTTTAGAGCTTTTGCTACAATGACACTTTTAGTTTTTCATCTTAGAAATTATTTTTCTTTGTAATTTGAGATGGAAGTCAATGATGAGAATCATTTCAGGATGTGCAGAGCAGTACTAAATTAAGTCTAAACACCAAGATTCTCTCATCTCATGAGTTGTTTTCAGTTTGGTGTTTTTGAGCTTAGCACCTCACATCTTGGTCTACCTTTTACTTCTGCTCTGGCTACAGCTCTCTATGGCCTCACAGCATCTCACTCCAGCCCCACGCTGTTACCTCTCACTTCTGCCCCAGGTGAGGGTGATGGTGGCAAGTTGATTACCTTCTGCAGAGGCACAAAACTCGAAATGTGGAAGGGTAACACTTCCTGGCCCAGCACTTGTCCAGTGAAGACATGAGTTGGTGGGTAAATGCTACCCTACCCTCTCCCACATCTCTGTGTGAAAGGTGTAATGCAAGGCACTTTCCACACAGCTCCCCAGAAGGGCCCAGAGGGACCAAGCCCCAGTCTTCCACGATGGTGGAAATCAACTGGATAAGGCCCCCCAGGCCTGGCTTTCTGCCTCCCTCACTCATGTTTCCCCATCTCAGAATCTGCTTTCAAGGGGCACAGATTGAACTCCTACCAATGGTGACTGTTTCTTTTTGTCCTCAGCAATACCAGACATTATCCACTTTTTAAAATGTTTTCAGTCTGTCAGGAAATAAATCTCACTGTTTTAATTTGCATGTGTGATTATTAGTAAGTTAAAGAGAAATCACACTTTTAAAAATCATAAATAAACCACAATAAAAAATTAGTAGTTTCTTCTAAAATTAAAGCCAGCACTCTGTTGCCTCTTCGAACCTCCCTCCCCAGATGAAGGTATTACTTTCTGATTTTCACACCACAAATATGATGGCAAGGAAACAACATACCAGAAGTCTTTTCCTACTACCTTATAGTTCTTGAAATGTTAAGACAGAACCAGGAAATGATGGATATTATTTGAATTAGGGCCTTTGTCTATATGTGACAGATCTTCATAAACTGATAGAGCTGGACTAGTTGCTAAATATCACCAAGAGGATTATCCTGACTTAGAAAATGGAGACACTGACTCTAGCTCCAAGATGGCCAAATAGGAACAGCTCTGGAGTGCAGTTCCCAGTGAGAACAATGCAGAGGGTGACTAATCACCACATTTCCAAGTGAGTTATTGCTGCCCACAGACCAGGAGATTCCCGGGCTAAAAAGCACCACAAGTTTCCAGCATGGCTGTTTCAGCCAATGCAGTGGGTCTCCACACAAAAACTCACACAAATCAGGGCGGCCATTTCAACTGGCACCTGGAACACCTGGGAGGCAGAACCACCCATTCAACTGAAAAAAAGGGGGCTAAAACAGGGAGCCAGGTGATCTGGCTTGGCAGGTCCCACCTCCACAAAGATCAGCAATCTGAAACACTCTGGATTGAGAGTTTCGCAGTAAGTGCAGCTGGACCCAGGACGGTCCAGCTCTGTTGGGGGAAGGGCATCAGCCATTACGGAGGCAGTCTGCCATTAACGAGGCAGTCCTCCATTACCGAGGCAGACCATTACCAAGGCAGTTCTAACTGTACCTCTATAAACAAAACCACAAGGAAGTTCACACAGCAGCTGGGCAGAGCCCACGTCAGCTCAGCAACACCTCTGCTGGCAGACTGTGACTAGGCTACCTCCTTGCTGGGCGGGGCAGTTCTGAAAAAAGACAGCAGCACATCAGGAACTTATAAATAAAGCCCCACAGAGCACCTGGGAGAAAAGGCAGTTATGAGCTCTGCTGCAGCAAACTTAAACATACCTGCCCAGCCGCTCTGAACAGAACAATGGAGCTCATGGCTCAGCACTTGAGCTCCTATAAAGGACAGACTGTCTCCTCAAGCAGGTCTCTGACCCCCGTATATCCAAAGAGTTACCTCAGGCTTACATCTGGCAGGTATCCTTCTGGGATAAAGATAACAGAAGAAGAAACTGGCAGCAACTCTTACTGTTCTGCAGCTGCTGTAGGTGATCCCCAGGCAAGCAGGGTCTGGAGTGGACCTCCAGCTGTCCTACAGCAGAGGGGCCTGACTGTTAAAAGGAAAACTAAAAAACAGGAAGAAATAACTTCATCATCAACAAAAAGGACGTCCACTCAGAGACCCCATCCAAAAGTCACCAACTACAAAGACCACAGGTAGATAAATCCACAAAGATGGGAAGAAACCAATGCAAAAAGGATGAAAACACCCAAAACCAGAATGCCTCTCCTCCTCCAAGGGATCACAACTTGTCACCAGCAAAGGAACAAAGCTGGATGGAGAATTAGTCTGATGGATTGACAGAAATAGGCTTCAGAAAGTAGGTAATAACAAACTTCTCTGAGCTAAAACAACATGCTCTAACCGAATGCAAAGAAACTAAGAACCTTGAGAAAAGGTTTGATGAAAAGTTAACGAGAATAAACAGCTTAGAGAGGAATATAAGTGAATTGATGGAGCTGAAAAACACAACACGAGAACTTCATGAAGCATACACAAGTTTCAATAGCCAAATCGACCAAGCGGAAGAAAGGATATCAGAGATTGAAGATCAACTCAACGAAATAAAATGAGAAGGCAAGATTAGAGAAAAAAGAGTGAAAAGAAATGAACAAAGCCTCCAAGAAATATGGGATTATGTGTAAAGACCTAATGTATGTTGGATATGTGTACCTGAATGTGATGGAGAGAATGAATCCAAGCTGGAAAAACACTCTCGAGGATATTATCCAGGAAAACTTCCCTTACCTAGCAAGAGAGGCCATTATTCAAGTACAGGAAATACAGAGAACACCACAAAGATATTCCTCAAGAAGAGCAACCCTAATGCACATAATTATTAGATTCGCCAGGGTTGAAATGAAGGAAAAAATGCTAAGGGCAGCCAGAGAGAAAGGTCGGGTTACCCATAAAGGGAAGCCCATCAGACTCACAGCAGATCTCTCAGCAGAAACCCTACAAGCCATAAGAGAGTGGGGGCCAACATTCAACATCCTTAAAGAAAAGAACTTTCAACCTAGAATTTCATATCCAGCCAAACTAAGCTTCATA